>JACGDI010005775.1:612557-633235 GCA_014898725.1 Jacaranda copaia
CAAAATAAAATCAGCTTGGCTGATCTAAACTGAAGCTAGCGAATGCCAGAATAAAATCAGCTCAGCTAATCTAAACTAAAGTTAGCAAATGCTCAATAAAAATCAGTTTATTTGATCTAAGCCAAAGTTTGACTCTGCAAAGTTGGACGGATGATTATAAAAATTCCTTTTCCATTAAGTAATGTGGTTACATTGCTACAAAAAAACAAAGAAGAAAAAAAAAAGAAAAAGCCTCAACAGATGGGCAGGGTGTTACAAATACTCAATTGCTTGGTCCAGTCTATTCAAGGGGCGATGTAGTAGCCGAGGTAACAGCCTAGTTCTAGGGCCCAGCTCTAAAGAATGCCTCGGCACCTCTTAAGGCCTTGGTATCTAACCCTAGCTCGATAGCAGATTGTATCTTAGCATGACCACCTTCGACTTCATTAGTAAGGTCATCGTCATCTTCTGAGTCTGATGGGAGGGTTTTCAACCCAAACATCCGATCTACATTCTTGTCTAGCTGTCCCATGCACAACATGCCTTTTGCCTCTAGCTAATCTGCACAAATATTGATGCCATAATGGTAGTATCTAAGAGCCTTTTTAATAATTATCTGCTTGAAATTATTGCTCTTCAGATACTCGCTCAGGTGTGATCTCCAGCTGGCTTCCAATAAGTTCTTCCCCTCTTCTACATATTGGAATACCTCAAAGAAGGTATCCCGTCCTTCTCGACAGCCCTCCTCCCGAGCTCTCTCCAATGCTTCCTCCTGTTGAGACAGAAGCTCGGATATCTTAAGCTTGAACTTGGCTAAGTTGCTAGCCATCTCGTCATGTTTTGCTTGCAGTGAGGAAAGTTGATGCCTCAATCCACGAATTGGCTCATCTTGGCATGAAGCTTATCCAGCTCGACTTTCAACCTTTGGTTATTCATCTTCAGCTGTTGATGTTCCCCTTCCCATCGAGCGAGAACGCTCCCCGCAAGGATACCCATCTGAAAAAAAAAGGGGGTTAGTATAAATCAAGAAGAGCTACAGAAGTAAAAGTTCAGCTTTTGGGAGTACCTTGGAGAGATAGGAGGCGAATTGATTGCGAAGGGTGTCAAAGGGCATGCCATTGGCCAGCTGCTAATTTGAAGTAGTCGAGATTCCCCGCAAGAAGTCCCTGCTCAGGGTATGTGTGGAGTCCATCAAGACCGAGTTGTAGGCTATTAGATAGATATTGGGACGGCTACAACATAGAGTTAAGGAGCTCAGCTCCTCCAGAATATTCTCCTCAGCCGAAGCAAGATTGGCCGGCTCAGCAAGTGCTGGTCTTTTAGGCGCTGGAGCTGTGGGAAGAGGAATCTGATGTTTTCGTGGGGATGGCTCAGCTAAGGCCTTGCGGGAGGAGCTGGCTCCACTAGATCATTTAGGAGGGTGGTTGTTCTTTTGTCTGTCGGGCTGGCCAGCCACCGCGGCCAACAAGAACACTGTTCTTTTGTCTGTCAGGCTGGCCAGCCACCGCGGCCAACAAGAACACTTTTGTAGAAATCCTCTCTAAAAAAAAATAAAGGGAAGTCAGATACAAGATCGTCCAAGCAGCGTTCTTCTTAAGGTAAAAAGGTTAGTACCAAAAGGCTCGGGGAGCTCCTCGACTTTAGGACTTAGGGCAAAGTGATACAGGGAGCCTAGTGTTCCAAAGTATATCAACTGTAGTTGACAACTATTTAGCATTTCTAGTAGGAACTACCGACCTAAAAGGAATGTCCTACTCTTGGCCGAGCTCTCTGAAGGCATATGTTCTATCTATCTCTCGGGGAAACCCCATGGCTTAGGCAATGTTATGTACACGTAATACTCTTTTCAATATTTCATCGAGGTGGAGTATTTAGATAAGAAGCGCACATCCTCCCTATATGTCAAGTAAAATAGCTCAGAACCTAAAGATTTAGGATAAAAAAGAGAATGGAAAAGGCCAGTTGTAGGCTCTACTTGAAGATGCCTACATTAGATGATGAAGCCGATCATTAACCTAAAGGAGTTTGGGGTAAATTGATTAAGTGAAATGCGCAAGCTTTTGGACACTAACTTAAACAACTTGGGTAGAGGAAAACGCAGCTCGCCGCCCAGCTGCTCTACATAGAAGCACAGAAACCCTGAGGAAGGGTAATGCAGCCAATCTGAGGATTTAGGCACTACTATAGGGTACTCCTCTAGGATACCCATGATCTCTCTCAGCTTACAGCTCTTGTGCCTAGTCATCCTAGAAAAGTACGTCTCATAGTAAAGCAACCCCGTCTGAATCATTCCATGTTCAGTCTCCCTCATTACCTCTGGTGGGATACTAAGAACTGAGTCATCCGAATCACTTACCCCAACCAACTTAATAGACATTCTAGGTTTTCTAAAAACTCAATGAAATAAAACTGGAAAATGCGAAGCGAGGAATTAGAAAGAATTGGAAAATGCGAAGTGAGGAATTAGAAAGAACCTAAACTCATTTTCTAGAAGGCACGAGACGTGGACGAAATTTCCTTCAAGTCATGACAGCGACTGCTACCTAGATAGTGGAGTAATGGTCGAAGCGCATGGAGAAATCAAAGAAAAGAAGAGAGCGGGGAGGATTTTGCAAAAGTGGAGAAGGGGAATAGTCTAACGAGCGCACGACTTTTATTGAGAGGAAAAAGGCCTTTTAGACTTCTAAGTTCAAACTCAGTCGTACACGTGGCTCTGGGGATATGCAAGATCGGACAGCCCCATTTAACGTTGTAGATAAGACAGGCGAACATGGGGAAGGATAAAGCAATGATGTTTATTCCTTGGAAAGGGGTGAAATCGTTACAAGATATGTTTGAGCTCATCCCGAGGGTTAGTCAGCTCGGACAAACAATCCTATTAGGAATATAGACTGTTTCCCTCGTGCTTCGTCATCTATTTGCTGGGACTGTCAAAATTCAAACCCCTTTTTTGAACTTTATTTTTTTAGGGGGGTGAGGTGATGCGTATCTACCCCTAGCCCAAGCTATAGAAATCATGAAGGTTGTGATCACCTCAAATGGTCTGGCCGAACTTAACTCGAAAATAGCAGTCAAAGATGAGGGCAAGAGGTAACCGAGCTGATCTCAGATGAAGCAGCCAAGATGATTGTTCTATGATGCCCGAGCTGATTTTAGAGTCACATCTTCGACCTAACACGCTCGAAAAGCAAGGAACATGGGCCACACATGGCACCATGTCGATCAATTCTACTAAATGTGGGTAGTTAGAATTTTAATGGGCTGGTACAACCCTAGTTAGTGGGGTATTTAGCCATATAAAAGGCCTTGTACGAAATTATCAAAAATATAAGATTATCTTCTTTGACTTTTCAATTGATGCTTGGTATAATTATTCTTTTTGGCATCACCTACAGAACATTACAGGATTAAAAATATTTAAAAAATTATATATTTACTAAATTGCAAAGTAAAAAAATAGAACCCAAAATAAACAATTAAGCAAGTAATATTAAATAGAAATTTATTAACAATCTATGTGACTGGTGGGACCAAATAAATGCAACAGCAATACATTAAGAGAAAATTCGTAATGATACTTCATTTAAAAAATTAAAGTTATGAAAAAGAAATGACACGGATGATTAACATCTCATAGGTAGTATTGCTAATATCCAATTTTTTTAGTCTTTCTTAAGCTTTGGCTAATTTGGCTGCATTACTTAATATCTTACTTGAAACACTTCTTAATTTTGTGTATGTTATATCGATTTTGATTAACTTTTTTTAATTTATGTGAGTAATATTGGAGTTAAACAATGCATTGAAAAGTTTTTAAAATTTGATTATATCATATATTTTGATAATCTAAAAAATCTAGAAATTTCCAACTAATATTGGCAATCTTCATTGTTTTAAATAATTAGAAAAATCAAATTTTAAAAATTTAAAATTTGGTCAAAATTACACAATTATTGTAACATATTGTAAAATATTGTCTTAATATAAATAATTAATTAAATTTGATTATGTCAAAATTTTGATAAATGTTGCCTATTTCATGTAATTTTCAATATATATTTTTTAAATTTGTGTTGCGTGGGGCACTAATTTTCTTCCAAGAATTCCTCTCTGTCCTAAAGACTTGTCCCCATGCAAAGAAAGGCACAAAATTAATTTCTTTGACCAACAAATACAAATTAAGACAAGGAAATGAGCATAGAATGAAACGATTCAAACCTTGATTGCCCCTAAATTCAAAATCTTAATTTTATCAACTTCTTATTATAAGATTGCCACAATCACATAATATCCCTCAAATTTTCCTTTTGATGTTACTTTCCAATCGATAGATACAAAGACTTTTCAAGCCAAAAAACGGACCCCCACCGGCCAAGTCAAAGAGTCCCTTTCCAAACCTTGTCACATTTTAACTCAAGTCCAAATCGAACCCCATCTTCCTCCTGCCGAGAATTCTTCGAGATTTAGTTTCAGATTATACTCCTAAATATATACAAAATCCGCTGCCACCCCAACTGACCACCCCACCCCCCACCCCCACCAATATATATTTACAAGCCTCTGTATGTATAACCAAATTTTCTTGATTAACTTTCAATGGCAGCAACAATGGCGGAGTCATTGAGAAATCACCACCCTCTTGCAGCCATGACTTTCTCGAAACCAAAACCATTAAGAGTCTGCTTCTCGTATGCAGCTTATGCTAAGAATTTGATTCGCCACCTCTACTCTTCGAATATTCCGGTGGAAGCGGGTCTCTCAGAGGCGGAGTTCTCCGCCGTGGAGTCGTCTTTTAATTTCACATTCCCTCCGGACCTACGCTCCATCCTCCGAGAAGGGCTGCCCGTCGGCCCGGGCTTTCCCAACTGGCGATCTTCCTCTAATCAGCAGCTCGACATTTTGACGAATCTACCAATTATGGGAATTTGCAAAGAAGTTTCAAGAAATGGATTCTGGATTGATATTTGGGGTGATAGGCCTGATGATAGCGATCGTGCTGCGAAATTGGCAAAAGGGTTCCTTAAAAAATCGCCGATTCTTGTACCGATTTACCGGAACTTTTACATTCCATCAACGCCGTGCATGGCGGGGAACCCTGTTTTTTACGTGCATGGAGGGGACGTGAGTTTGTGGAGTTTCGATATAGCCGGTTTTTTTCAGCAGGTTGAATTTAGAATGAGTGTTAGAGAGGAGGTTTTGAGGCGGCCGAGGTTGACCCATTTTTTCACTTCCCCGGCGTGGACCGCGACGGAGGCGCGGAGGATCGAGTTTTGGACGGAGATGGCGGAGAGATCGGAGAGTGCGGCGGCGAGTTTGGACACGCGCGGATGGTGGAATGGGGACTTGGGAAGGTGCTTGGGGGAGGTATGTTGGAGGTTGATGGATGGAGGGTGGAAAGAGGAGGATGTTAGGGAAATGATGATGATCGATGGCTGCGATGGGCCTAATCATGAGGATAGCATTTCCGATGAGCCGTTGGATAGGGAATGCGTGGAGTGGCGCGTGAGGTTGCTCTCCGCCAGATTGTTGCGTGCGGGATGGAGCACGAAAGATGTGGTGGAGTCCATTGGATATCCGGACGACTCTCATTGGAACGTAGCTCTTGACCGAGATTCGTGGTTTGATTTTCATTATACAACAACTTGTGACGATCAAAAGCAGAATATCAATAGTTCGTTCATGAATTTGCAATTCATAAAGGTTTGAATTATTTGGCCTTTGGTGGGAGCTCTCATTTTCTTCCTTTTTATTTTTTTATTTTTTTATTTTTTATGGGGCTGAATCTGTTCCATGCCCCAGAAATACATTTTATTTATTTCTTTGTGTTCATTAAACAATAAACATTTATTTATTTCTTTTAATATTTGATAATCACAATCTTTTCTATTAAAGCGGTACAAATATCTTTTTATAATTTTATTCGACTTGTGATTGTCTCTTATATTATTTATTTCCTTTCTTGATCCTTTATTAAAAAACGGAGTGGGGATGATTACTGACGAGTGGAGTGGTGAAATGAATATTCGCTTTTCTTTTCTTTTCTTTTCTTTTGGAGCTATATATACTTATATCCAACTCATAGTATCCTGATATTTTCTTTCTTTTGTGTGTGTGTGTTTGTAGGAGAGTCTTGAAATTAGTTCATATTTATAATTAAAACTAAACTCTTACAAAGAAAAACTGATAATACAACAATACATGAAATTGTGGGGGAGCCTCATTAAGTACAATTAACTGAAGATGTCTATGGAAAATTGGACCATTCCAACAGTTAAGTACGGACCATTAAGCGAAATTATGTGTAGCTTTGTTGACAGGCAAAGGCTCTCGATTTTCCAAACTCCTCTACAACGAATAGCCGATCCACTCTTAAGTTGGGCCCTTGGGGAGATCGACTCTTATAAATAAGAAGCAATGTGATTTAGGATTGGAAGCAATCCTTCGTTAAAAGGGTATTTGACTAAATTTATTTAAAATATATTATAAGTTTTTATATTTTTAAAATATTTTATAAAATATTAGATTTTATTCTTAAAAAAAGTTATTAAAGTGTTCGAATAAAATAAAATTTTAGAGCTTATAAGACGTTAGTAATGGTAACTTTGTAATTAAAATAGTTAAAAAATGAAGAAGTTTGTTAAGATCTTACAAATAATTTAGGGTTTCCTTACTTTATAAGATCTTAACATCTTATTTTAGACTCTTTTAAACTCTTTTTTAAAAAAAATTAACGAACACCTTTTATCATCTTATAAGCTCTTAAACATCTTATAAAATATTTTTAGGAACTTATAAGCTCGCTCAAACACTCTCTAAGTCAAGTTTATTGAGTGCAAATTGAGTCACTAGATCAACAATATCTAACATGACCTTAAATCATAGCAAGATTGTTATAATCATTGGGGGATTCCAGCGAAAATCCTTTAACACTTAAATTAGATTATTGGATCAAGGAGAAAAATGGAAAGTAGCAAGGAGAAAGTAAATTAGATTACACTTAAAAACTAAGGATAGCTGTGGGCATTTGGTCAAGATTTCCTTGGGTGAGGTGGTGACATCTTATTTGTGCACGTGGAACTACTCAATGGTGGAGAACAAATTCGGTCATCCGGGTTGGATTTGACCAGCTTCCAAAACACATGAATCCTACCAAATTTGGGTGCTTTTGACTATTTTAACCTTCCCCAATCACAATGCTTCCTAAAAAATGCAAAAGCAGCAAAAATTTCAGCAATTGCGGCATAGTCTGTCCAGATCTTTGTGCTGAAGGAGGAAATAATTAAGCAATTTGATGAGGTGATCTGAGTGGTGGAGAGCTTTGTTTTGTTCGATTATAAGAGTAACCCATCCTTGCATGTTTAAGCGTTAGAATGGTGGAAGCATGAAATTCGAGCAAACTCGTACCACGCTGCCAAATTCTTTACATGAGAGGGCAAAGAAGGAAGGAAGATATGCTTTGGAGTTTCTTCAGTTTGGGAGCAAAATGGGCGTGAGGAAGTGTCAGTTAATGGGGAAATTTTCATCTATACTACTGCAAGTGTAGTGTAAACGAAATCATGGTCTCCATGATGTTTCAATTTGTTGGATAGATAAGTTTATATTGCACTAGTTGTTCAGATAAGAATGTAAATGAGTCGAGTCAAGTCAAATTTTAATTGTTTTAAATTAAATGAATTGAACTCGAGCTTAGCTTCAATCTTTATTTGAATTGAAAAAATTTAATTAATTTACAAGAATTTTTAAATTAAAACATATTATACTTTATTCATATATTCTTAAAAAGAAAAAAAAAAGCTCATGAGCCTATGAATAAGAATTATCTAGTCCAATCTCAACTTGAAATTTATACGAGTTGGACTTGACCTCAAGTTTTCAAAACTCAAGCTCAAACACCTTTTAATTCAATTTATCAAGCTTGAAGTTGACTATACTCAATTACATTCATGGTCATAGCAGTGGTAAATGAGTGGATTAAGTTGAATTAATTTGGGCTCATCGTATTAGATTCAAAATGAGTGGTTCAATATGAGTTACAACAAAATAGACTAAAATTTGTAAGTCTGAAGTGCATTGTTTTACAAATTTGGTCCATTTTTCTTGTTCCTTTTTTTTTTTAAATTCATCTTAACTTATTTAAAAAAACTAATTTAAAAAATAATAGTAATATGAAAATACCTTTTAGATGTAATTTAATATAATTTACAATACAATGAGATAATTTATTAGATTATTTACTTATTTCATTAATTTCTTTTGTTAATATTTTTCATAATATGCAATTACATTAGAAATCCAAATGTCGTATAGCATTCTAGTTATTATTCCTACCCCAGTGATCAAATTGATTATAAGTTAATAAAAGTTTAGCTCTGCGTTCATTTTGTTTATCGTCAACATGAATCGTGGGCGCAGTTGGAATCCTATTATTAGATCTCATAAAACTTTATGAGCTAATAAAAGTTTAGCTCAGCATTCATGTTGTTTTATGGTCAATATGAGTTGTGGCCTTGTGGGCACAATCGGCATCCTATTTTCAGATTTTATAAAATTATCCAATGACCAAGTCTTTCATATAATATAAGGTTAGGAATTCAAATTTTAATAAATTTTTTATATGTGTGTATATATTATAAATAAAAAACAAAAAAGGTATTATGTTGCTATTAGAAAATAAAAATAAAAATAAAAACAATTTTTTTTTAAAGAGTGATTATATTGTTACTCAACTGTTTACTTAAACTTTTGTTGGGCTTATTCCATTAATTGAGCAATAACTGTATTGTTTCCAAATAAATGTAGATGTGGGTATCATAATTCTAATTAAAAGGGTATTGGCCAAATTTATTTAAAAATTTTTATAAGTTCTTACATTTTATGAGATATTTTTCAAGTTTATATGTTGCTAAATCTTATTTTTAAATAAGCTATTAAAATATTTGGATATAATAAATAAGAATATATTTACTGGTTTAAAAAGAGTTTATAAAATTTTAGCATCTTATTTTAGAATTTCATAACCTATTTTTTTTTTAAAAAAAATTATTAAATACTTTCTAATATTTTATGAACTCTTAAATATTTTAGAAAATATTTTGAAAAGTTTATACATTCACTCAAATATCCTTTAAATAAAAAATTCAATTACGACATGTCCTTTCCAAATTTCATTACCTGAATTAACATGAGTTAAAATTTTAATATTTAACAACAACAATTCAAGTGATAACAATTAACAAGTGAAGTTTCAAATGATAAAGTAGGTCTTGTCTAAGCCATTAAATGATTCAAAATTCAACAAATACAAGTTTTTCTATTCATATCCTAATATTCCATTCAAAAGAAAAAGAAGTCATATCCTAATAGACAAGTAAATATTTATCACTTTGTATTGATGGAAAAATTTTCAATTGAATTAAAATTTTAATTAATTTTTTATTATTATGCATAATAAGTTACTAACACTTTAGTAATGTATTGGTGGAGGAATTAAATTACGGAATCGACAAATTCTCCCATTTTACTAAATATTTTGACATTGACCCCCTCTATGCTTGTCGCTTGCACGATTTCTACTCTCAACTTATAAGCGCGTTTATTCAACTCATTTTATAGCGAGCATTAGCATTCTCGCTTTGGGTAAATTAATTGAACCTGCGAACAGAACATAGAAAGAGAAGAGTAGAGACGAGAATGGCGACCGCGATTGTGAGATCTGGCCTTCGCTCCGCCCTCCGCGGTGCCGCATCTGCTCCACGCGCTTCCGCACCTTCCAAGCGCTCCTTCGCTTCTTCCGCCCATCACGATGAAGCTGGTATTTTGTGATTAGGTCTATCTAAACAAATCAGAAATTGATGTTACATTGGATAAACAAATATAGCTAGAAATTATGAGATATAATAATAATTTTTTGTGGACATGCTTGTTTAGATTGTCGATTGCTCCTATCTCCAATCTAGGGTTTTAATTACATTTATTTCATGTTCTATGTATCTTACATGGGCCTAAAGGGGTTGCTGCGAGATTTATCTAACTGCGTTGATGTGATTGAAAATCCTGGATTCTTTTGTTGTAATTCTTTTGGCTTCTGTTTTTGAAGCTGAGGCTTCCAAGTGGGAGAAGATTGCCTATGCTGGAATAGCAACGTGCACTATTCTCTCCATCTATAACTTATCCAAGGGTCATCCGCACCATGAAGAGCCTCCTGTAAGAGCCAACGCGAAGTGCTGATACCATTAATATCGTTGTTTTGTTTGGTTTCTTAATTTTTAGATGAAAACCTGGAAATTTATTATTCCACGTTTTGAAGTCAGCATATAAATGATATTGTATGATGAATGACATGATTTTAGATCTTGTAAAAAATTTGCCAATGTTTCTGATATATTTTAATTTTATGGTGCAGCCATACCCATACTTGCACATCCGTAACAAGGAGTTTCCATGGGGTAAAGTTTCTTATGATATTACTCGGTGTTTTATGATTTTTTTTTCTAATGAGATTTGGCCAGTGCTTGTGTCAATTATTTTATGTTTTATTTTTTTGTACAATCTTACATGGATTAGCAGCACCTGGTATGTGGATATTTATGCTCTTTGAATAATTAAAAGTGTATGTGAAGTTTTATATTTATGTCACTGGTGATGAGCATTGGCTAAACGTTTGTTGGAGAGTACATCCTTGGTCATGATGGATTGTTGATAAGTTGGGAGTCAACATTTTTGGAAAGCTCAATCTTTAACATGATAGACCTAAAAATATGGTGATTGAATTTGATCAGAGAAAATGTATCGTCATGTGTGCTGGTATTGGCAATAAATTTGGAGCCTTTATCTTCTAATCCATGTGTTGAAGCTTGAGGTTGGTTCAAATGCGAGATACCAAGAAATGCTGAAGTATCCTACTATCATTTCAAAATTTGAAAATTTTAGGCATTGGTTCTTGGGTAAAACCATAGCTTACAATGAGATGATTTAAAGAACTGAAATAGAAGTGGGTACGTTTTTGTTGGAAATAGTACTTTAAAACAACTTATCTTCCTCCTGAAAACACAAAAAAACTCCTTAGAGATGAATCGGTGATACTGTAAGCATGTCAGACCTAGTACTCTAGGCACCTAATTGAAAGATGGGAGGCTTAACTAATAAGCTATCTCATTCTTACTGGGTGACAAACAATGAGCTCATAATGACTGGGTAATTTACGGCTGTGCCCCAGGTATATTTTCCTTTTCGAAAGCAGTCGCCTGTTCCATGTGTACTGTATTGCTTTCAGTCTAGCATTGTTTGAGGAAGTGCAATTTTGTAAACAAGAAAAGGAATGAAAATTGCACCAAAGTCTGGCATGAGTAAGCAGGGCTAGAATGAAGATATAGATTCTAGATGATAAAAGATTGTAATGTCTATGTATAATCATTGATGCATTACAAATATACTGAAAGCATCTCAAAAGATAATGGAGGATACAGAGTGCTCTTAATGAAGAATTATGTTCATTTTATTATCTCCTGGGAACATTCTGGTGTGTAGTTGTTTTGCATCAATTGCTTGATGCTGATTGCGGATGTAGATAAATAGCACTTGGATATGTGGTGTGAACTTTCCAGATAATTCATGTCAGGTACTTTCTGAGTACTTTCTTGGGGTCTGATTTTGGCTTTTCTTTTATGCTTGTTGGATAACAATAACGCGAGTCTAGGGATGCCCTTTTCCCCAATTGTACCATTGATTTCCTGTTGATGTGGAAGCTCTTTAATCTACTCACAAATTGATTTGGTATCGCCTAAAAATACGATTTTGCTAACAAACTCAATTGATTGAAATCCTCATGAATTTCTTATTTTATGTTTAATAGTCGTGGCAAATCTGAAGCTGGAACACACAGTGTTGGCATTATTAGGACTTATTAAGCATGGTTGCTTTCTGTCTTTCCAGCATCTTATTGTTTTACGCTGGCAAACACTTCAGTGGTTATAATTTCCGTGTTATCTATTTCACTTTTTTCTCTTATTGCAACACCTAGTGTTTAGAAAAATGTAATCATAAAGCCCATAGAATTAAACATGATTCATCAAAAAGAATCTTTCATGATTGTTGTTCTAAGTTGCTGACAAGGCACTCAGACTGGAACATTTTAATTTGTTTGGACACGCTCCAGCAGAATTTACCATCAACACATGTATAATAAATATATCATTCAGCACATATACTGATGGTGTAGGTTACAAGAAATCCTTGAATTAAGTGTTGCCTTGTAAAATATAATGCTCCATCCATCTTGGATGGCATTTTTCATTTCTTAAGACTGCATAGTATTTCACTTTTATCAACCTTTGCTTTTGTGCATGCAGGTCCTGATGGCCTCTTCGAGACGAAGCATCATTGATCCTTCCTTTTTGGCCACATGAAGGCTCAAGAATAATTGTCTGTTTAGTTCACTTCTGCAATGTATTTAAGCTCGTAATGTCCAGACGGACCTGGAAGTTTCAATCAAAATTTTATGTGGACAATAATCGAAACTGGGACCACTATTGTTTTGGAATACATTGTGGATTTGGTTTCATCTTTCATTGTTTCTATACTTGTTCCATTGTGCTTGCTATGAAATAAAAGTTTGATAGATTGGAGGGCTTTCATCCAGCTGTGTCATCCATATCTAGTATTAAAAAGAAACGAGATCTCAACATTATGATTAACATATTGAGCTTTTACCTATGAAAATTACGTTACAGAACATAAAAATTTGAAATGAAATTGGGGAAAACTAAGAAAAAAATAATACTAATTTCAATATGTGAAAAAAACACTTAGTAATTAAAAGTCTATTTTTAAAATCAATACGTTTTAAAAGCTAGTAAAGTTATCGGACTCAAGATTAAAGCCAAGTTTACCAAGCCTAAGGAGCAAGGGTGAAAGTTTATAATTTAGACCAATTACGTAATTTTAAAAATATTAGACAATATCATCTTTTCAAATGCATTGTGTTGGAAAAATGCCAGACAAAAATTTAAAGTATGAGGTTCAACAATAAATAAATTACAGATTAATATTTTCCTATGACAAAATAATGCTAAAAAACAAGTCCCTTTTGATCTTTTTTCTGTTTTTGTTTTTTTGGAAAAATACACTGATTATTATAATATTGAGCAATGGCCTTTTTAATTAAACCTAGGTCTCTTGCTTTATTGTGAAATAATGCATTTGAAAAATTGTTAACTATTATAATTATAAAAATAATTGACATGCACTCTTTTTGTCGTTGAGAAAACCTCATAATTTGAATAAAATTTCAATATAATCCTTCCACTAAAGAGTCCTAGATAGAATGTCTGTCAAATATTAAACTCCAAACGAGGTTGACGCAAAAAACCAAAACCCAGAGAAGGATGCAGATAATCCTTACATTCTGTCACATTTGCCCTGGAAATGCTAAAATAGATTGGAAAAAGAAAAGGAACAAGAAGGATTTAAAGCAAAACCTTGTTAACATCTAATCATTAATGCAAGTGCGTAAAAAATGTGTCACTTAGCAATGGCATCATGGTTGTCAGCTTCAGTTCCAGACTCCGGAAGTGTATCCAGATCCGTACGAGCTTCTTTCTCTTCTTGAGGAAGTGAATCAACATGATCATCGTGGGCTGCTGCATCAGCATTTTCATTTGAGCTTGGAGAAACCTCGTGGTCTGAAATAGCAGAAGAATTTTCCAATGTGCTTTGGCCTGCGTCAGTATTATTGTCGTTAAAGGAAGTCCTTTTCTCATCTGTCTTGGTTTCATCATCAGAATTCTTATGCTCAGCCAAGTTATTACTCTCATTTGCAGCAGATGTTTCAGAATTGTTCTCCGTTTCTGGGGCGGCATTGGATTCAACATTTTGCCCTTCTACTGCACCAGATTCTACATTTCTAGGAGAGTCGTTTAAATCCACATTTACCATATCCACATTCCCAGTTGTTGAGAATGGAGCTGATTTTGAATCTGATTTCTCTTCATTCGGATTGGTTTTTTCCGTCAAGTGTATCTCATTATCCGGCACTTCAATCTGATTCACGTCGGTCGACTCTGAATTCTTGTTGCTTTTGTCCTCAAACTCATTCTTCTTTATGCTATTGCTCTGCTCCTCCATATTGACCAAACTAGATTTCTCTGTCTCTGTTACATATTGAGAATTCGGAACTATATCACCAGAAACAGTTTCTCCCTCCCGAGTCTCTTCCTTCTTGCTCTCATTAGTTTCATCAGTTCTGCCTTGGATATCATCGCCGTCCGATGAGCTTGATATTTCAATTGAACCATCTTTCTGCTTCTCCACTTCATTATTTTCCAACAGCTCTTTGATACCTTCTCCATCCTTCCCACTGCTCTCTTCTTTGCCTTTTCTCTCGCTTTCATTCTTCTCTTCTGTGACTTCCTCTTCTATGAACCCCTTATCTTCTCTTGAGTTCCTCCGTGAATCTTCACTTTCCTTTACCTTTTCTTCACTTTGGTTCTCTTTGTCCACATTTTCTTCTTCTGTTTCTCCGCTTCTTTTATCATTGCTCTCTGTGGCTTCCGTTGTTTCATCACTTCTATTCTCGTTGCTTTCTTCAGCATCATTCTGATCATTGTGTTTCTCCTCATTTCCCTTCACCTCATTATTTCCACCTTCATTTTCAGTATAATCTCCCTTGTATTGTCTGACGTCCAGTTCAGCGTTCTCCTTCTCCTTCGTTTCTTTATCTTTGCTCTCATCGACTTTCTCTCCACCTTCCTGTACCATTCTTTCCTTCTCATCACCATCTTTCTTGTGATCATCATTTTCCTTATCCTCAATATCATTCCCTTTGTCATCTTCAACCCCCTTCCTTTCCTTGTCACCGTTCTCTTCTTCTTTGCCTTCATTTTCCATACCCTCTTCTGTCTCCTTTAAGTTCTCTCTATGCTCACTTTCTTCCGTATTTTCTTGTTCTTGCCCCTCCTTATCTTCAGGCTTGTTTTCATCATCAAAATGTGCTCTTTCCTCTGGTTGATCCTCTTTTCGCTTCTCATCTTCAATTTCTTCTTCGATCCTAGGTAGGAGATCCTTTCTCCCTAACTTGATATTATCGTTCCTATACTGTATCTTCTCCGAAAATTGTACATCTTCTTGAGATGAAGCCTTCTGGTCACGAAAGTGCGGCAGCTGGTAAAGCAGCCAGATGCAAACTCCAAGCAACAAACATATCTGCAACACATTTTTCACTTTGATTCCTTTATTTCTGTGGTTTCTACGAGGTGATTGCCTGAACATCATCACTTCCCTCCCCGAAAGCTCGACTAGAAAGGCTCCAATCTGCAGAAATTCTGTCAAAGAGATAGCTGGAAGGGTCAAATAAATACTTCGCAAAGAAAAATGACTTGAAAAGACAAGCACAGTAAGGACAGAGAGAAAACCAGAACACAGAAATTAATATTGCCTCAGATGGCAAACTGAGAGGCCATGGAGGAAATTAGAAAGAGGCTAGCCAATTTTTAAGGTGACAAATCCAAGGAGGCTCCTTGTTAAAGCAGTCCAAGAACGGCTGCCTAACAAAACAAAAAGAAAGAGAGAGCACAAAGAACAATTGATGTTACCAAAGCCACAATATCAAGTAGTCCTTGTTCAGTGATTGCCTCGTTAGATTGGCCCAAAGGGAGGAAATCATCACTTGGCTTCTCCATTCCATTCTTTATTTTATTTACTATTCCAACTCATCAAATGTATTTGGTTGCCAATTAATTGCTTTTATATAAATAAATATTTAAGATACGTATGAAGTAAAATAAAAATTCAAATAAGAAATAAAATAAAGAATCTCAACTGAAAAAACATTGCACATGCAAACACATTAAAGAGCTTCGTATATGTGCAAAGCTCAAACAAGTTAGATCAGTATCATCTTCATGGATTGAGTCTGAATTTCAAGCAGACATCAAGCATGTTTAATGGATTCTGATACAGAAATTGCAAGAGTGCATGCCAAATCCAATTTACAAATTCCAATCAAGAAAGCCAGTTCATATGTAATCAGAATAATTTTTAACCAAAAACATAACTTATTGCCATTCTTGAGCCAACCCCAGCACAAGAAAGCAAAGGCAATGATAAATGCCTACAAATAAATAAAGAAAACCGATCCAAAAACAATAAAAGCCCAAGAAAAAATTACTGGCAATGTTATAAAGAGATCAAGAAAGTTAAGAATAGAAGCCACACCTGGTTCCACAATAGAGCTCTGCAAATATCCCTATTTCAATGACGCAAAAGTATGAGGATTAGCCTCCAAGAAATGATAACGTGCATGTAATAAATTATGCACAAATACAACGAAAGGCAATAAAAAAAGTGCAGTCCGCTCGGACAGTACCAACTTAAAGTTTTTGTGTTGGGCATGCAGTAGATTTTCCAAAGATCAAATGAAAGCTTCAAAACAGATTGAGAAATTCACAAATGATTCTGGTTGAATCTCCGAAATAGATCTGAAATCTGCGTCACTGTGAGCCACATATGTGTGTGTAATATATAGTATAGGGAGTTTGGATATTGGCTCCACGCACCTTGGATATGCGTTGAATCTGTGATCATTTCCCTGAAGTGAAGCTGATACCTATAATATTTTGAAATAGGCCGCCATGAGCACTGGCCAGTGTCCCCTTTTATCTGAATTAAACTGAAATTGGCGCAGCCACGCAAGAGGATTGGTCTTTGAATTCGTTTTTGAGTTTTGATAAGCATAGTTTAATCTTATCTGGAAAATCTTAATCCCATCCCAGACAAAATTTGAATTGATTTTTTATTTTAGATAAGAGATTAGTCCAGGGGCCATCGCTAGGGTGAACATAAGATACAGTATATTTGTCTTTTTCTTGATCAGATTGAATTCAAAATTTTGAATTTGAAATAAATCAACTAATCAAGATTAGGAGTCCTTGGAGGATGTTAGCTATGACTATTTGAATCTTAAATTAATAAAAGGTTTGAATTAAGATGCCGAATTATAAAATGGACGCACCAATTCACCCAATAATAGAAATATTTATATAAGATGACATGCATGACCAATCTATTAAGTTCGATGAAACATTAGAATGATACCACGAGTAGCTTTCGAGCTATCTAAATTTTAAATTTATATCATATTGTATCTTATCCATGATTAAGAAATGCAAATTTTAGAAATTATAAATATATTTTTAATAAGTAGATTGAGCAAATGTGTCCGATCAAACTCGTACACACATAAGAGATAAAGACAATACATTCTTATGTTAGATGAATAATTTTTTTATTGAGTAATTTCTTGAAACCCATATCGTATTCGTACTGTTGTACACTTAGGAATCCATGTGTTGTCATCTAATTTCTATATTTCAGTGAGATAATTTGGCTATATGTTAAAATTTTTAAGGATAGCAATGTTTTTGCTTCTAAATAATTCATTCACGTTCATGTTTTATTTATTCATTTGTGAACTAATATATTATTAGTTCTTTGTTTTTAATACACATTTGATCCGAAAATTTAATTATATATGTACATATAAATATAATTTTAAAACAAATCAGAAAAATAGGTGAAGAAGAAATAAAGAAATTAGGGAAAAAAACTGATGTTATATTTGGAACAAAGAAATTACTGAGAAAAACAAAAAGAAAAATGCAAATATACAAATATTAAAATATAAAATTATATTTTTTGAAGCATGAAAAACATTTTTTTAATATTGTTTTCACTAAAATCTAAGATTTAAATATAAGGTAAAGAAATAAAAAGGAAAAAAATAGGAGGAGGATGCTATGAAGGGTAAGTTGAAAAAGTTGAGTGTATGAGCTTTTTTGTTTTATAATTAATTTTAATAAATTCGTATAACGCAAGTTTATGTATACAAACCGACTTATCAAGACAAGAAAATGTAATTTTTGTTCTTTTATGCAGACGATGTTAACATCCATGTGTGGACCTCTATATTAAAAATTAACAGAATTGCAGTTTTGGGACGAACTCTGTAATATTTTAAATTGTGAAGGTTATGCTTGGTCGTAAATTGGAGCATTTTATCAAAATATTTTGGCAAAATAATTTTTAAGAAGTGGAGAAGAATATGATTGGTTGTTTGTTTGTATTTTAAATGGTAAGTAGAAAATATTTTGTGAGAAAATTATTTGTTTGATTATATTTTAGGAGGAGATAAAATGTCACATTAATAACTTTTTTATTAGGTTGATAAGGTGAAATTAATATTTTAAAATTATTTATGTATGTGTATATATAAAGCGAGAAGGGGGATAAAAAATGATATGGTTAGACATTAGAGAATTGATAGAAAATAAATTGGGAAGATGTTATGGGTAATTTTAAACTTATTTTAAGCATTTTTATATGTATTTTAAAACTAGAATTGAAGAATGGGTATTATTTGTTTGGTTATAGTTTAGGGATTGAAAAATTAATTGGGCATATGTAAGCAAACATAGAAGAAATATTTTCAGGATTTTTATTGCAATAGGATAGAGATTCGACCTTATCACTTGAAAAAGAACGGAAAGAAAGAAAGAAAGGGGAAAGGATAGAGATTCGAGTATTCCCTATTTATGGACAAATTTCAATTGTACCAAATTAACAATTAACAAAATAGCACATCCCTAATCCACGGCGACCTCAACGCCACCATGACGATGGCCTCGAAGCTTATTGTCACCGCCCTCCGCCGCACTCTCCTCAAACCAGCTGCCACTCCTTTTCTTGGCCACCCTTTTTCTACGGCCTCAGCCGCCGTAATTGAGCCTCTAGAAGAGGACACCGATGGAATATCAATGAAAGGAGTTAAAATCTTGGGCAGACCTCTCTATCTAGATATGCAAGCAACATCGCCGGCGGACCCCAGGGTCCTGGACGCCATGCTTCCATTTTATATCTCCCGCTACGGAAACCCTCACTCCCGCACCCACCTATACGGCTGGGAATCAGAGCGGGCCGTCGAGACGGCCCGAACCCAAGTGTCTGCCCTAATTAACGCCGCACCGAAAGAAATTATCTTCACCTCTGGTGCAACGGAGTCGAATAACATCTCGATTAAGGGAGTCATGCACTTCTACAAAGACAAGAAGCGCCATGTCATAACCACCCAGACGGAGCACAAGTGCGTCTTGGATTCATGCCGCCATTTGCAACAGGAAGGTTTCGAAGTTACTTACCTTCCTGTGAAGCCCGATGGGCTCGTGGACTTGGAAAAGCTCCGGTCTTCAATTCGGCCAGACACTGGGTTGGTTTCCGTGATGATGGTTAACAACGAGATTGGCGTGATTCAGCCAATTGAGGAAATTGGGAAAATATGTAAGGAATTCAATGTCCCTTTGCATACTGATGCTGCGCAAGCGTTGGGGAAGATTCCAATTGATGTTGACAAAATGAATATAAGTTTGATGTCTTTGAGTGGGCATAAGATTTATGGGCCCAAGGGAATTGGAGGTTTGTATATGAGGCGGAGGCCCAGGATTCGGGTTGAGCCCCAGATGAATGGTGGTGGACAAGAGAGAGGGATCAGGAGCGGGACGGTTCCAACGCCCTTGGTTGTTGGGTTTGGCGCTGCGTGTGAGCTGGCTATGAAGGAAATGGAGTATGATGATAAGAGGATAAGGGCATTGCAGGAGCGGTTGTTGGACGGGATTAGAGGGAAATTAGAAGGGGTGGTAGTGAATGGGAGCGAGAAGAGCCGCTATGCAGGGAATGTAAACTTGTCATTTGCCTTTGTGGAAGGTGAAAGCTTGTTAATGGGGCTGAAGGAGGTGGCTGTATCAAGTGGCAGTGCTTGCACAAGTGCGAGCTTGGAGCCATCGTATGTGTTGAGAGCCCTGGGAGTAGATGAGGACATGGCTCACACCTCAATTAGGTATGGAATAGGGAGGTTCACGACTGAAGGGGAAATTGACAGAGCTGTGGAGCTCACGGTTAAGCAGGTCGAGAAATTGAGGGAAATGAGCCCTCTGTATGAGATGTATAAGGAGGGAATAGACATAAAGAGCATCCAATGGACACAGCACTGATTGATTGGTGTACTTTCATTTCTGATTGTGATGATAATTTGAGAAAAGTTTTTTGAGTTTTGAGTCAGAGGAAGAAGATATGGACTGTGCAGGTGCATCTCCTGAGCATGTGGACTGCTTACAGGGATTGCCAGGTCTTGCTTAGGATTTCTCCATACATGCTTTTGAACTAAATTTCTAGTTGTCCAACTGTTGATTTTGTTAAGAGAAGAATGTTTCTTCTTTACTCTGTATTTGTGAACAGATATACTGTCTCTGCTAATTATGGACTACTTATATTTTTGGTAGCGGTACAGGTGCTCTATTTGCTATTTTGCATATGTTCAGATTGACGAAGTGGTCACATTTAATATTGGTTGCAGCTCAATTGAGGTGTTTTGAGTTCATTTCTTTTACTTGTATTCTTGTCATTAATGTTCCACAGATGGGATGGTCTATGATTCTTACAGTCCTATTATTATATTTGATTGCTGTGTATATTCATGCATGTAGTATCTATGGATGGTAAAATGTGCTTGTCAGTGTGGTAGTAGAACAAATATGATAGTAGTTTAGCTTGTATCTACAATATCAGCCTGTTTAATGTAACTGTATCTCCGACATTCCAAAGGTGTGTCCCTTGTTTATAAAATCCTTGATTATATTCTTATACTAATGTTTTGT
>JACGDI010005775.1:634501-685754 GCA_014898725.1 Jacaranda copaia
GCTGACTTGCCTCTGGGCTTCATGGGCTGTCTCTTCTGAATTTGGGCCTATTGGATTATACCGTATCACATTGGGGCCCCTTGGACTGTCTCATTTGTAGTTGGGCCTACTGTGCTATCCCATATCAATTTTCATCCTTGTTCGCTTGCTTTTGAGTTTCTAGATGCTGGTTTTGCCTGTATCAATTTATTTAATTATGCCTATTATTTGGTCAATAGAAACAGACAGAGCTTTTAGACGCACAACTTCGTAGAGGCAGTGAAGCCGCCCTTCGGTTCATAAGCCAGTGTGCAGATATAAGGTTTTCTTTGATATCATTGATACCTTCTGAAATAGGCTTGATTACAGATTCTTGCGCCCCGACCTAATATTCATTTGAAAGTTCGTATCTTTAGCTCCAAAGTTTATACATGAATAGAGTCAACCTTTAGTTGCATTCTAGGTTGTAATATCATATGTTTGGTATTTAATTTTGATATTCCAATGCAAATTTATTCTTTCTTGCATCTCGGAATAACGAAGAAAGTAAAAAAAAAATGAAAAGAAAAATCATAGTTTGAGAAGTTTCAAATCTTTGGATTTGGAGGAATTCAGTGCTGCAACGTTTAAACTTGCAATAATCAAGTGTGAAATATGAAATTCAAGCAAACAAAAAAGCCATATTTTTAGTTGGTGTGGAATGTGGATGTAATACTTCTGAGATGGTTCTTGGTTTGCTTTTATGGGTTGAAAATCCCACTTTTAACCGCAGTCAAAAATTGCGGATTATGAGAGTGACTTGCATCGAACTTTCTACATGTTTCTATAGCTTAGCATCTGAATAGAAAAATATTTGTAGCGTGAATTAATATTGCTTGTGCTCTTTTTTCTTTTGTTCCCCTTCGTTTTATGTGTAAGTGTTGAGTGAAATTTTGCAACATCTTGATGATAATCTAATTCTGGCAATACGTAATTCCAATTTTTTGTTGTGTTATGTTTCCTTTCTACCATCCTGACAATGGAGATTCTGAGAACATGATAAACTGCCCAAATTGTCTTCGCTCTAACAACGACTGTCCCCTAAACCAAGTGGCAATTTATTGTTTGTGGCATATGTTCGTTGGGCACTGTCCTAAGATTTGGTATTTACTTGTATGCATCCTGAGCGAGAAATATTAGGTGTTGATTTGCTTGTGATTCCTAAATCAAATTCCACCTCCCAAAACCTTTTCAAATAAGAATGCACATTTTTCAAGGCATTACTAAAATAATATTTTTTTCCTCAAATGAAAATATGTTATACCTATATATAATCAGTTAATAATTATATACATATACATAAAAAAATTCAAATTTATTTTAACCACTAATAAAATCAGACTAATATGATATTTGCAATAAAAATTGTCATCTCTCAAAAAAAAAAAAAAAAGACCAAACATAACATTTCATTGCCAAATATTTTCAACAGATACTCTAAGGGAGTGTTTGGTTTCATTTTCATTTTCATTTTTAGTTTCTAGCATTTCTAAATTGATGGAAATTAGTTATGTGATGTGATGTGAAAATAAAAATGTGTTTGAATAAAATATTTGAAAATGTGATAATTATGCTGGTTTTAATAGGTTGTAGGTGGACAGAGATAGTAATAATGAAATAGGGAGAAAAGATATATATATATAAGTTATTGGAATGATATGAGATAACTTAATAAGCTCAGCCCAACAAGTTATCGACCTTAAAGAGGGCTATTAGGCCCACTTAACATGCACGGCCTAACGCGCTTCTAAACCTAGTTAGGCCGGATCACTCAACCAAACTACTTGGTTAAATAAATTGTTCTTGACTGCACTCAACGGGAGGTTTCAAGCTACTTGGTCCGTTCAACTATCACTCTGGTCGATCGACTTGTCTGTTCGACGATTATCAATTAGAGTGCTCACTCAGGCGCTAACTTATATCCTTGTATCATTCAATGCTTTGACAGGCAGTATGTCTTCACATTAATGGCGTGTGTCACCCCAATATAGTCTTTGCCACCAACTTTAGCAGAAAGGCACACCACCAGAGTAGTGTTCACCTTAGAAATCAGGAAATGACGCCACTTTGAATAGTACCAGGATTGAAAATGACTAATAACCCCAAATAAGGATAAGAGCCCTCTACACCTGATAAGAGCATCTTAGACATATTACACACTACGAGAAAACTATAAATACCTCATTGCTAGCCACACTCTAGGTAATGTCATATACACTATACGCTCTTATTCTTTTATTCGATTACCTTATTTCAACTAGAACTAACTTGAGCGTCAGAGTGCCTTAGCTAGAGGCACCTTAGCTAGTTTAATGTTTGCTATTCCTTGCAGATATCAAACTTTGAGAAATATCACCGCTAGATCGTTTGACCTCCCTGGTCGAATCAGTCTAAACACCATCCTTTTCACTATATACGACTTTTAACCTCATCATTTTGGCGCTATGTATAGAAAACCCTTAGATTGCAACTAGAAAACGATGAACACAAGAAGAGCTGCATTTGAGAGAGAGGATAACAAAAGGTCCACATCTCCATCTCCTCCTCCACCCCAGCAAGGTTCACACGTTCCAGGCCCTAGCGCCATGCAAGAGCAAATTGTAACATTAACCATGCCACAACTAATGCAATTGATAAGTGAACAAATCTTTGCTCAACTTTTTGTTGTATTAAAGAGGCACCACCGTGTCAACCCTAACTAGCAGTGCTACTCCGCAATCGTCTCCACTAGAAGAAAGGTCCCCCTAAGATAACCATGGTCGCTAGAAATCTAGACAGCCACCAGCTAGACGTGATGCCAGTCCCAGACGCCCCCAGCGAAAGAGGGGGTGATTTGAGCTAAGGGAGAAAATCACTAACTTCGTAGACTACCACGTTCGACCTAATCGAGCCCCACAGCGTGATAGGGTCAAATGTTCCAAATGCGACCACCATGAAAAAATGGAAGAATTTGCAGATCATGAGGTTCGGCCTATTCGAGCCCTGCAGCGTGATAGGATCGAGCGTGTGAGACCACATTTTGATCAAAATGTTACCCAGGTTGATCAGGAAGAGTGAGAAGAAGTATCCGACCAAGTACAACAAATGAATAGATGCCTCGATGAGATCTCGAGGAGAAACACTGATAGGGTACCCAACCTAGAGGGCTCCTAAAGATCTCATCAAGAGAGAGGCTCTCCTTTTATCTAGTAGATTATCAATGAGTGCATTACTATGGACGCCAAGGTCCAAATCAGACTGCCAAGATATGATGGCTCGATAGACCCCAATGAACATTTGATGTAGTTTGAGCATTTGATGCAGCTGCACGGGCACAACGAGTACATCCACTCCAATATATTGGTGACCACTTTTCAGGGCGTAGCACTTGACTAGTTGTTAAGTTGGAGCCCTCATTAATATACTCCTATGATCAGTTTTGTGGCAAATTCTTGAACTAGTTCGCCAATCAAAAAAAGGCGAAACTCTCCCACATTCACTTCCACACTGTCAAGCAAAACAAGGGAGAGTTCCTCCGAGACTTCTTTGCGAGGTTTACATAGAGGCCATGAAGATAAACAACCCCAAGATTGAGTTTCTGATTGATGTGCTGTTCTTGGGACTCAGGCACAAAGAGTGCACCATTGCTTTGGTGCGAGAGTGGCCGAGGTCAATGGAGGAACTACTTGACCTGGTGGTAGGGTTGTACATTCGGTTAAAACAGATCGAATCGAACAGTTTGGTCGGTTAATTGAAAATTTCAAATTTTCAAAACGCAAAACTGAAACTGAACCGAAGAGGGTTTGGTTTAGTTTTGATTTTTAATCGAACAAGATCGATTCAATTTTGGTTAAAACCAAAATCAAACCAGTCTTGTTCGGTTATTCAGTTTTGGTTAAAATCAAAATCAAACTGGTCTTGTTGGGTTAAAAACCATTTCGATTTCGATTTTAACCAAAACCAAACCGGTTCGAGTTTTTTTTTTATTATTTTTTTAACCAAAAATGTGATAAAAATTTATTTGACAAAAAAAATATTTGATTTTAACTTAAGGTTAAAAAAAATCTTAGGAATGTACTAAAATATTTGATTTCATTTTTCAAATTTGAAAATATGACTAAACAAACATAACTAATTAATTTTACTCTTCTATCTAAAAACAAAAAATGAGAAATGGGAGTCAACCAAATTACCAATCGCTTATCACTCTCTAAAACTCTACATTCAATCAAACATAGAACATAAAAAATATTTTTGGGGTCCAAGACCATAAGCTCTCGACTAGATTAACAATGGCAACAAGAAAAGAAAAAGGAACAACATTGATGGGAGATTATAGCCTATAGGAGCTAGTCCACTAACACCCAAGTGCAAAAATACTTGAAACCCATAAAAACTAAAAAGCCAAAATAAAACCACACACAAAAAAATTGTAATCAATCAAATTTATCTACCAATCATATCTTGTTTCCATTCTACATTAATTTTTTCACAATTCACATCCAAACAAAATGATCCAAGTTTCAAATAGTAAATTGTTCAAACTTTAAATTACATTCAATTATATATAAATGATTTGCTAGAAAAGTTAAAAATTGAAGAGCTTCAGCCTTCAAGCTTTCAATTCCACCATATCTGCCCTTGTCCTTCATTGCTAATTTATATAAAAAGAACAAAACAATATAAGAAATAACATTATAAAAGATTTATTATAAAAAAAACAAGAGAAATAATATTCCTAAATAAGTGACTTACGTACCTAATGATATTCATCAATCATCTATCATAATCACAAACTGATTACCACAGAATTTGCATCAATACTTGCAACCACATCTAGAAATGCAAATTAAACAATCAAAAATATAAAAACTAGTAAGTACAAAAAACATGGATATATTAACAATCATAAAAATAAATAATAAATAATAATCTTTAGAACCATAATATATGAATTTAATTCATAGCTACTTCAAGTCTTTCAATTTGAGCACAATCTTCCTCAACAGGTAGCTTTGGAGGTCCATTGCGAATCTAATCTTGAGTACAAATGAGCGCTTGAGTCATTCTTGGAGTTAAAGAGACTCTAAAGTCATCAATCACTCAACCTGAGGTACTAAAGGTAGATTCAAAAATAACAGCAGTAACAACATAGCAAACAAATCATGAGCTAACCTCGCTAAGATGGGAAATCGGTAGGCATTCATCTTCACTATCCAAGAACATCAAAGTCAGGCACATTTTTCTCTTTTTTCTCACTCAAATATATATCAAGCTTTGATTGATTTTCTAAATCCCCCTCCTCATCTATACATAATTTACGATACTGTGCATATCTAAAATCCCTTAGCACCACTTTGTTGCCATCAACATTGGAATCAAAGGGACCACTGCAACTTTGGGAAGAATGTGACCTTGTTTCTGAAGATGTTTTTGTAGAACCACATATTCTTTTATACTCTTCAAAAGTTTTTTGAAGAGCTTTGCTAACATGATCACACATGTCCTTTCCCAATGGACCCTCATACGTATGAGTAAGAGTAAAGAAAACGTATTTCAACTTATGTCGAGGATCAAGAGCCACAACCACAAACAACATCATGTTCATTTTATTAGGATCTCCCCAATATTTATCAAACTTTGCTTTCATTTTTTTTTACTACTTCTAACAACTCATAATCATCACCTCCCTCTTACTCTTTTATCAAAACATCAATATCACTAATCTCATCCATAAATACATTAGAAGTCACAAATTTTAAGCTAGAAATTCTTACAGTCATTTCATAGAAGTGTTTCAACACTTTCACCAATCTATCAATGTCATACCAATCATCATTTGTGGGAAGCCCTACCTTACCATAAGGTCCTTGAGGACCAAAGTCATCATGAAATTCTTTTTCACATATTTCATACCTATCAAAGACACCTTGAAAGAGCAAAGCAGTCTCAACCATAAAGTAAGAAGAATTCCATCTAGTTGGACAATCAAGACTCAACAATTTCTTACTTCCTACTTTTTCCTCAATAGCATAATCTTTGAATTTTTTCCACCTAGCTAGTGATTGTCTCAAATACCTCACAACAATGTGAACATGCTCAAGTGACACACCAACACTTGTCAGTCCATCTTTCACGACAAGATTAATAATATGAGTAATGCACCTCATATGCAAATATTTATCATCACAAATTGACTTCTTTCATGCTAAAAATATTTTTCTCAAGTATGAAACTACAGTATCTTTAGAAAAAGCATTATCAACAGTAATGGTAAATACACTGTCAATTCCCTAATCGAGCAAGCATTTTTCAATCAAAAGACCAATATCTTTCCCTTTATGGCTAGAGCATGGAACAAAATTCAAAATCAACTTATGCAACTTCCAACTTTCATCAATGAAGTGAGCAGTCAAGCACAAATTATTGATTTTTTGGTTAGAAGTCCAAGTATCTGTTGTGAGAGATACCATTGTTCCAGATTTTTGGAAGTACTCCTTTATATACTCTTTCTCATTAAAATAAAGTTTTAAGCAATCTCTAGCAATTGTAATTCTAGATGGCACAATAAATTGGGAAGATGAAATAGAAACATACCATCTAAAACCTTCACCCTCAACAAACCTAAAAGGTAATTCATCCACAATGATCATTTTAGCAAGAGCCTCCCTAATTGCTTCTTGGTCAAATTTATTAGGGGCATTGGTGTGAGATAACATATCTCTCAAATTCACATTCTGAGTGAAACTATTGATAGTGTAGTTATCACTCTTTTTCTTGGGATTTTTCTTGCAATTTTTCAAATGATTTTTCAATCCAAAAGTGCCATTTATTGTAGGATCAGTAGTATAATATTTCCCACAATACTTGCATTTACCCCTCCTTTTACCATTCTTATCAAAAATTATGGTAAAATATTTCCATACCTTAGGCCTTCTTTTAGAATCTTCAGAGGGCTCCTCCACTGTATTCTTTCTTTTCTTTTTTTGATAATTAACAAGAGGATTACCATTGCCAACTCCAACTCCAACTCTAGATGATGAACTACTATTCTCAGGTTGCTCTATGTTGGCGTTCACTAGGAATTCCATCTCCTCATTTCTAGAATAGTATTCATAATGCCTGGTGTTGTAATGATTTAATATGTAGAAACAAAAAGAATCAAAATATAAATTAATAAAATCAACCATCATAAATTTTATAGTTTGTACACTATGAAAATCAACCATTTCCAGGAAATAGTCCAATACCCCCATGTTTTTGTTTTTCTAAAGGCAAAATTTAATAGGACATATTTTGCAGAAAAACACAATATATCTATTTAGAAATCAGTCACATGCTCAGATTTAGAATGAAATAATGAGGAAAAAAACCAACCTAAAATTGTGCAAAAAATAAACCGGCCAATATGACACCGTGCCAAGCGGAAAGGCTACTGATGAGAGTGAAATGGTGCGTGTGACGCTGCGAGGTGAGGTGCAGTGGTGGGTGTCTCAAGCGTGAGCCGTTGGGAGTAAATATATAACCATCGGTGGCGAGCAGTGAATGTGTGCGGACTAGCGAGGCAGGCCGCAGGCTGTGTAGCTGTGTATGGAGTGCTTTGCCTACTGGCTATTGCTACTCATTGGCCGCTACTGTGCTGTGTTAGGTGAATCGGCTGCGGTGCTACCTGTTGGTCTGATTGTGAGTGAGGAGAGGAAGAAGAGTGAGAGTGAAGAGTGAAGAAGAACAAAAGATTGAAAAATTGAAGTGGGAAAAGGAAATTGGGGAAATGGGAATTACTATTAGGTATTGGGACTTGATCAAACTTCAAAGATTAAAATTTAAAAATTAGACTTTAGACAAAGACTAAAAATTGGGAATTTGGGATTTGGTTTTGGGTGGTAAATGCAATTGTCAATTTGTTATTTGCTATTTTGCTTTATTGCTTAATTAATTGTTATTCAAAATTATATTTTACAATTTAAGTTATATCCATTATAATTTATGAATTATAAATCATCATTTAAAAAGTGGAGTTTGAATATAATATTAGAATTTGGAAATTGGAATTATTTAGTTTATGTCTACCCCTTTAGAATTTAAAATAAATTAATAATATAGTTAGAACTTAGAAATTAGGATGTAATTTTTATAATTATCAATTACTAATTATAATTCATTTATTATAAAAAAATACATTTAAAATATTATAAATTTAAGAAGATAAATAAATATTTTAATTATTTTACGTTATAAAAATTTTACTACACACATAACACATTAAATGTGCTAAAATTGCTAGTGTATAACTACCATGATAGATGCACGTGCTTACAATTTATAACTAATTAAATTTTAAATTTAGTATACTCTACTAAAGTTAAATTGCAAATTAGTCCAATAACATCATAATATAGATTGTGGATTTGTAAATTTTGTGAAAAATATAATTTTAACCTCATTAAATCATAATTTCTAAAGAATAATTTTAAAATTATCCACTTTATCTTTTTTATGTTGAATTCTTCACTTTATATTTCAAACTATATTAGCTTTTAACTATATTTTAGATATAAAACAACAAACAATCTTTATTTTCATAATAATATAGAATCATAGATAATATCTTTATTGGCCAGCAAATGCCATTATACTACTACTACTACTACTACTACTACTACTACTACTACTACAAGTCTACAGCACATGATTCTACTACTACTACTACTACAAGTCTACAGCACATGATTCATTAAAAGGATTCAATCTTGTAGTTTGCAATTAAAATTGAAATTTCAATTTTACTCATCAATACAACCTATAATATATATAAGTTTAATTAATTAATTAAAAAGAAAAAATTTAACTTTCTTTTCATATCACATTTTTTATTCTTTAAATCATATTCATCTATTTTTTATATGTGATATGTATTAGTTTGCACAATAAAAAAAATCATAATCATCTATTTTTTTCCCTTTTTATCATAATTATATGTCAATATGTCATATATTAATATCTATATTATTTATAAAACATAAGGCCTTTAATAACTATCTTGCTATGTTTAGTAATATGAATTAAGATGATAAAATCAATTGTATTTTATAAAATAAAGACAATATAATTTTATTTTCTCTTCTTAAATTTTACTTCTTTTTTTCTCAATTATTTCACTTTATCAAAAATTTTCTTTTATCTATCCCCAAAACTTAAAATTATATTAACACTTAAATTATTTGAAAAATTACACTTAAATTTAAAAAATAGTTTTTCAGTTGGGTTAAACTGAAACCGAACCGACTCAAAAATTTTTGGTTTTTCAGTTTTCGGTTTGGTTTTAGTTTAACTGAGGAAAAAACTAAACCAAACCGAAAACTAAATTTTTTAAAAATAGAAAATCAAAACCGAACCAAACTACATTCGGTTCGATTTTTTCGATTATTGGTTGGTTCAGTCGGTTTTGATTTTTCCTAAACACCCCTACCTAGTAGAGAGGTATATGACCTAAGAATAGATGAACAAGCTTAAATTTGGATCCTCTGAGGTCAATAAAAAGAAAAAGAAGAAAGACAATCAAAAACACAGAGATAGAGGTCGATCTCTAATAAATTGCTTCCATGACTACAACCCGCTGAATATTCTGAGGAGAGAGGTCCTGATTGCCATTCAGTATGACAATATCCTCAAAAAATAGAGAAAATTGATAGAGATTGAAGCGACGAAAGCATCGAAGAAGTACTGCCACTTTCATAAACAAAAGGAGCATGACACCAATGAATGCTTCAATCTCTATGATGAAATTAAGAGGCTCCTCAAATAAGACCATCCTAAAAAGTATGTGGCTGTGGACGCACAGGTCGAAGGGGGCAAAACCGACCAGACTCCCTGTAGAAAAATGTTGGTTAGCCTAAAAAGAGAAGATATGGGAAAAAAACCCACCCATAAAGATCGTCCACCCATTCGAGGAGTAATTGATAAGATCGTGGAAGGTCCTACTGGGGGGAACTTAAAATCAGAGAGGCGGTAGACTCAGATGAAGCTGGAATCAACCAAAGCCTCACCGTCAAAATGATATTCCATCTATCAATGAGCGTAGAGCCCATTTCTTTCACTAATAGTGACTTGGCTCACCTCGAGGAAAAGAATATCAACCACAAAACTAATTGTCCCATGCTAGTCTCTATTGAGATTGCCAACTTTGAATTGAGAAAAATCCATGTAGATAACGGTAGCTCTACTAACATCATCTTCCTCTTTATCTTGAAAAGAATGAACTTGGGGCAGCTGAAGTTTAAACCTATGCAAACCCCTCTAGTCAGGTTTTGGGGTCAAAAATCATTCCGAAAAGGTCCATCAATCTATCAATGTCATTTAGAGAGGTGCCCCGAAGAAAGACTTTCATAGTGAACTATCAGGTGGTTGACAGCTCATTTGCTTATAATGTTATCATTGATCGACCAACCCTAAATGATTTTCGTGCCATTATTTTAACTTACCACATGAAGATCAAATTCCTGACCCGACTGGCACAGGGGAACTATTGTGTAACATTAAAGAAGCTTGGAGGTGTTACAACATTTCAGTCGAGTTAAGCGAGCGAAAGACTCAACCATAATTGAAGACCTTGGGGGATGCCTCTATAGCAAAACCCGAAGAGATTTAAGCCAATAAGAAGAGAAAGTTGGAGGATACCTGGGTGGAGCCCGTCATGAAATTTAAAACTATTGAGCTGGTGCAAGGAAACCCTGATAAGATAACTCGAATCGGGACAGATATGGGTCCCCACTTAGAATGCCTTATGGTTGATTTTTTGAGACTAAATATTGGCATATTTGCCTAAAAGGCATCTAACCTCTAGGGATTGACCCCAACATGATCGTGCACTACCTCAATGTTGACCCCTCATACAAATCGATTAGATAGAAGACGATGACATTTAATGCTGAGAGGACCCAAAAAACTCATATATATATATATATATATAGGTTATATTATATAAATTTAATATCCTTCTTGGCTTTATAATGTTGTACTCATCCCAACAAATGAGGAAAAATGATGTATGTGTAACGATTTTACAAATTTGAAAAAAGCATGCCCTAAGGATCCTTATTTCCTGCCTTAAATAGATTTACTAGTAGACTCTTTTGTTGGTTGTGAGTTATTGAGTATGATAGATGCATTCCAAGGCTATCATCAAATATTCATGGCCCTCGAGAATAGAAATAAAACTTCTTTTATTGTTCCTAATGGAGTTTACTACTTTTTGGTCATGCTTGTTGAACTGAAAAATGCTGGAGCAACTTACCAAAGGTTGGTCAACTTCATGTTTAAAAATGAAATGGGTTTGGGATGAAGGTGTACATCGACGACATGATTGTAAAAATGGAGAAAGCCTAAGACTATTTGCTCAACATGAATCACACTTTTGTAATATTGAGAGCATTTGGTTTAAAGCTGAATTCAAACAAGTGTACGTTTGGGATTCAAGGAGGTAAATTTCTGGGCTATATGGTTAGTCAATGGAGCATTGAAGCCAATCCATAGAAGATTCAGGCCATTTTGGATATTTCCCCACCTAGAACAATTAGAGATGTACAACGGCTAGTTAGAAGGATTATTGCCGTGGGCAGATTCATCGTGAGATTGGTAAACAAAAGCTTACCCTTTTTCAAAATTCTCAATAATTCTAAGAAATTGGGCTTCCAATAGAATGAACAATCTAATTAGGCGCTAGTCACGTTGAAGCAGTATTTGTCCTCACTTCCTATGCTTGCAAAACCTGAACTGGGATAAGTACTTCAGATATATTTGGCAATTTTAGAAGCATTGATTTGCTTGATCTTGGTCTCGACCAAAGATGGAAGCTATCGACCAATTTACTATTGCAGTAAGTCACTCGAAGGGACCAAAGCATAACTGCTTGGAGATCGAAAAATTTGCATTGGTACTCGTCCACCCAGCTCAGAAGCTACATCCATATTTCTAGTCTCATGCTATGATAGTGCTAACCAACCAGCCATAGAAATAAGTGTTGTCAAAGCTGAACACCTTTTGAAGATTAACTTCATGGGCCATAGAATTGGGCAAATTCAACATCACCTTCTAACTTAGAACAACCATCAAAGCATAGGTTTTGGCGGACTTCATCGCCGAATGAGTCAACCTACTTGAGAAAAATAGCGAAGCTCCTCTTATCTAAACTTTGCACGTCGATGGATCATTGATCATATCTAGAAAGAGAGTATGAGTGGCTTTCTGTTCCCTAGCAGGGAAGGAGTATGAGTTCGTAATAAAACTCAACTATGCAGTTACTAATAATAAGGCAGAGTATGAGGCCCTCCTTGTGGCGATGAGGATGGCACTCAATTGAGGTATCGAGCACTTGGCTGTGATTATGGACTTTCAGTTGGTAGTAAAACATGTCAAAGGAAATTTTGAAGCTAAGAATTCAACAATGAGCCGGTACCTAGTGGAGATTAGAAAATTACAACAATCATTCAAAAAGTTCACTGTCAATCAAGTACCCCAATCTGAGAATGAGCGTGCAAATGCCTTATCCAAATTTGCTAGCTAGACCAAGGGCATAAAAGATAAGACGATAACATTTTTGATCGCCGATAGGCCATCAATCGGCCCACTCGAGGAGAACCTGGTAAAGAGCATTGAAGAGATAGTTTCTTCATGGTAAGACCTAATAAAACTCTACTTGAGTCATGACACAGTCCCCAAAGACAAGAACGAGGTTCAACGCCTTTGAGAACAAACTACCAAGTTTGCACTTGACGAGCATGGCCAACTGTATAAGAGTTCGATCTCTGGACCGCCCTTGAGGTATCTAGATCCTGACTAGGCTTATGAAGTATTGCAGGATATCCACATAAGCATGTGTGGAAACCATTATGGGGAAAGATCCCTTACCCATAAAATAATCAGGTATTGACACTTTTGGCCAATATTATTGAAAAACTCTATGGATTTTTCTCAAAGATATATATCTTGCCAAGTTTATTCAAACCTACCACACCAGCCCATCACGCCCATGGTTAATTTTGAAATTTCTTGGCCATTTGACCAGTGAGGGATCGATATTTTAGGCCCACTACCGAAGTCAATAGATCAACAAAAATTTATAATCATGGCAATCAAATATCTTACCAAATGGGTCAAGGCTGAGGCTGTTCCAAAGATTACAGGTGTAGCCATCAAGAGTTTCGTTTGAAAAAATAGCATCTATCATTTTGGCCTACCCAAGATCCTCATTTCAGACAATGGGACTCAGTTCCAGAGCATAAGTACCTAAAATTGCTGCGAAGCCTTGGGAATCACCCAGTACTTTACTTCAGTGGGTAATCCACAATCAAACGGCCAAATAGAGGTGACAAATAGAATGATTTTTGACTATTTGAAAGCTAGAATACAAGATACTAGATCGAGCTAGGCAAACAACCTCCCAGGAATGTTGTGGGTGTATAGGACAACTCCCCGTATAGCCATATGTCACAGCCCTTACAATTTGGTCCATGGGCTCGAGGTAGTCATCCCTTTAGAATTCATTCAACATACAGCTTGAGTCATTAACTTCCACCCACTCAGAAATACTTCAGAAAGGAAACTTGACCTTAAGACTATCAACGAGCGCAGATAAGAAGCTTACAACGCTATCTAGCACTACAAGTCTAAGATGGTGGAGAACTATAACGAAGGGGTCAAGCTGTGCCATTTTAAAGTAGGTGACCTCGTTCTCAAAAGGATGAAAATATCTAAGAATATTGGCAAACTTAACCTAAAATGGGAGAGACCCTATACGTTGTGAAGGTATCAAAGCATAATGCTTACCAACTTGCTAATTGGATCAAGATGAGCTCCCTTGCTCATGAAACGCCATCAACCTAAAGAAATTATACATATGAAATCGCATTATAATCATCCTCATAATCTTTGATATGAATAAAGTTCCATCAATACTGCTTCCATTTGTATGCACTGTCACAATCGTATCTACCTTGCACTATTCCAAGTCAACCCTATAGTCAACGATAAGCAGCTTTATGTTGCACTCAATATTCAAGTCGATCCCATAGTCAACAAATAAGCAGCTTCACACTGCCACCCAAGTTTCAAGTTAATCTCATAGTCAACGAATAAGCAGCTTCACACTACCACTCAAGATTTAAGTTGATCTCGTAGTCAATGAACAAGCAGTTTCACGCTGCCACTCAAGTCTCACGTCGACCCTGTAGTTAACAAAGAAACAGCTTCACGCTACCCAATCAAATTTTGAGTTGACCCTACAGTTGACACAAAAGCAGCTTCATGCTGCCAAACTAAAGTTTTAAATTGACCACGCAATCAACTCAAAACAGCTACATGCTACACTCAATGGTAGTTAGCCTAAACTACATAATCGCCCCAATAGTCAATTAAAAAGTCAACCATGAAATAATGAAAATCGACTGTAAAGTTTAGCGCACTTTGGCAAGACCATGTGTATCTCTCAACCCTAGTTGAAAATCAACAACAAAGTTATTGAATTTTACAAATAACTAACATAGTTGTCAACTATTCACCCATACAATCGTGATAGTAAAGTTACATTCGACAAAAATTATGAAATTCATTTCATTCAACAACAAAGATGTGGAAAAAGATCTTTCATTCATTAAATAGTCATCACAGTGACATCCTTATTACAAAAAAAAAGAAAGAAAAGCAACAAACAAACAAAAAGCAAAAACAAAGAAACAACATCAAAAGGCAATAGAGTTTGGAGATTCAAGTTTGGCTAGACACAGCCTAGTCACTCTGTGACCAGTTTTAATCGAGCTCCAGCATTGTAGACGTGAGCGACTAAATGGCTTGAGGTGGTTGGGAAGGCCTCATGATGTCGCTCATGAAATTAGTTGAGTGCAACACATACTACGCGACGTCGACCTACTCCTCCCTCAACTAGACAGCGAGGTCCTCAGCAAAAGCATATTCGCTTGCCAGCTCAATTAGTCTAGCCTTGACCTTAGCCTGTTTCTTTTGGGCTTCAATTAAGGGCTCATCAGGAGTGTTTGTCGATGTATCTCACTCAGCACCCTCATCGATTGCCTCCTCCTCAGGCTCTAGATAAGGCTACAGCTTCTCATCTAGGGCTGGGCTAATTTTGCTCTTGTCTTTGGCATAGAAAGCGTAGTCTGGACACTCGAGTTACTTTACTACCTTGTGAAATGTATCTCGAGCATCACTGATCGACATAATCAAGCTCATATCCTGGAAGGCCGAGCTCAATATCAATTGTTCCACCGCCTCCCACCGCATTATGGGGAGCTATTGAGCAAAGGCCTCCTAAGTGTCCTCAAGCGCATCTGCGCGACCAACCGCCCAACTAGAGGAGTGGCTTACCTATGTGTCTAAGTGAGCCTTTTTCAGTATAGAGTCCATTCGACTCCTCTCCTTGAATGCCTGTACCAGCTATTGACCTTCAAAATTTAGCTGCTTTCAAAGGTCAACCACCTTCTTTATTAGTTAGACAACTTGGAGCTGGGAAGACTCAAGTTGAACTTTGAGGGTCACTGCATCCCCTCTCCCTTGTAGTTCTTCTCGATCAGCCAAGGCCAACTCCGATCAGTGGTACAAGTTATATCCCAGCCGGCCTACCTGAAACATAGAGCATCAATAAATAATACAACTTTTTGAAAAAAAAATTTAATGAGAAATAATCGACCTCACACTTAGTAGATTACAATGGTACGCCGGAGCCCCAAGCGCCCCAGCCTAACTCATGTTCATGAGTCTCTACTAAATCTTTGAAAAAAGCCAGGTCACCATCCACTTAAGAGCGTCGGGCCCCCCCATCCCCAACTGTATGATGGAAGTCGAATATGTCATCTCCATATTAGGGTTAGGCCCAAAGCGAGGGCATTTCAACTGAGGTAGTTAAAACAACACCCCATCATCGCAATTACCAAACAAGTCATAGCCTATCACCACCTTTGACTTGTCCTTGTCACCCACCGTCTTCTTAGGTGCCCACCCTCCCTGCTCGGCTATTGGTCTTTTGCCTCAACCCGTGGGGCTACTTTGAACATGCTCCTCTGGTTAAGTAGGTTAGGATTGAGGTGCTTGTTTGATCTAGAGCACGATAGGGGTAGTGGTCACTTGGGTTGAAGGTGCAGGCTCCGCCACAGTGGCCTCTCATAGAGCAACCACTTGATGGTGCTCCTTATTTCTTTGCACTGGTGCTGCAATTTCTACTTGACTGTGAACCATTACCTCTCCTCAATCTGCCAACAAAAGACAAAGCAAAAACTATCAAAATCGAGCACAAAGAGAGAATTTGCAATTATCACAATCAATAGAGATTACTACCTAGCCGTTCACCGGCTGGCAAGTCTAGCACAATTGGCGATAGGCCAACCAACACCAAACACCTCTTTTCAATCAAATTGAGGCCTTCATCTGCCTAAAATTGATCAGGTCCCGAATAAAAGTATTGGGCTAATTAAGTATTTGGTTCCCTAGCATTTCCACATATCCCTTCCACCATTCCCTTGGAATGTTAAAATCTCTAGGCCTTCGAACATAAAGAAAATATTTTTTCCACTCTTGGCCATAGATAAGAAAGGGGCTACTAAGAATTTTCGACACAAATGTGCCATCAGATAATAGAAGCTAGACTTTTCTGTACTACCCGACTTCTAGGACATTAGTAAATGGAACAAATTTGAAAAGTTGGCAAAGGAGGTTGGTTGGTTGAACAGGTACATCAAGACAGCAAAACTATATATTGTGGCAAAATAGTTAGGGTAGAGTTGGGTTATATTGACCTCGAGGCCCACCAAGAAGTTAACTATGGTTAGCGTTAATGGAAACCTATTGCCACACATGAATCCCTCCTCAAACACTATTATGTATTTCCTCAGAGGTTGATTCATCCTACCCCAAAGCTCGAGTACTAAAAGTCCATACTCATCGGGAATGTGGTACATTTTCCTAATTCAAACTAAGTCAACCCTGGATATTTTAGAGATTATTTCACTATAATGGTCTAGTGTAAATAATCAACCACACAATGCAGGCACCTCAGTTAGGCCAGCCTTACCCTAGAGGCAGCCTACTCTGTGCTTGACCTGCTTGAGGTCGAGCTATTATTCGATGAACTATCAGAACTACTCTCATGCGTGCTCTTAGACACACTTTCAATCCCAATTTCCCCCTAAAAATGGACACCCTCAAACCTAACATTTTCACTATCTAAAGCACTAGACATTTTTGCAAAGAAAAATGAAAGAAAGCACAAGCTGGCAGAAGAACTTACAGCGGGTAGCTTGAAAACTCTAAGTACAGAAAGGATTTAAAAACTTGGAAAGCAAGAACTTGACCAGAATAGATTCAACAAAAGTGAAAAATGGGCACCTCTACCCCGCCTATTTATAAGCATTTGGATGTGAAAACCCAAGCGGCAGTAATAATTGTACTGCTGCCCCTTGAAGCTTTGTATTCTACAATGTAACTGGCATATTAAATGTGCAAAAATTATCAAAAACTCTGGTCGAGAATTCAAAAATCCTAATTGATTATTCAAAAACCCTGGTTGAGAGTCCAGAACCTTGGTCGAATATGCAAAATCGTCGTTCAGTTATCTACTCCCTGCTCCTTCTCATAGATAAGCTCAATCAAGACTGCGAGTAGAGAGAACTCATGATATGGGATAGCCTAACAAGCCTAGCCCAACAAGCTATCGACCTCAAAGAGGGCCCCCGATCTTCTTAACATGCATGGTCCAACATCGCTTTTGTACCTAGCTAGGTTGGATCACTCTACCAAAACCACCTAGTCAAATGGATTTTTCTCGACCACACTCAACGAGAAGCTTCAAGCCACTTGGTCCATTCAACTATTTGTCTGGTTGATCGACTTGTTTGTTCTACGATTATAGACCAGAGTACTCATTCCGACGCTGACTTATATCATTGCTGCATTTAATACTCTGATAGGCAGTATGCCTCCGCATTAATAGGTGTGCCACCTCAGTACAGTCTTTGCCATCAACTTTGGCAGAGATAAGCACCACAAAATTACTATTCATCCTAGAAACTAGGAGATGATGCCATTTGAAATAGTACCGGGATTGGAAATGATCAATAATCCCCAAGCAAAGACAAAAGCCATCTAAACCTGATAGAGGCATTTTAAACATATTACATTATAGGAAAAGGCTATAAATACCTCATTGTCAGCCACCCTTTAGATAATGTCATATACACTATACGCTTTTACTCTTCTATTCGATTACCTTACTTTGACCAGAACTAACTTGAGCATTGGAGTGTCTTCTCCAGAGAGCACCTTGACTAATTTAACATTTGTTATTCGTTACAGATCTCGGACCTCGAGAAATATCATTGCTAGATCGTTCGACCTTCCCAGTCGAATTAGCCCAAATACCACCCTTTTCACTATATACAACTTTTAACCTCATTATAGAGAATGTATTTTGAAAATAAAAATAAAAATGAAAATAATGTTGGATGAAAATAGTTAAAAAAATGATAGTTTTTATTTGTGAAATAGTATAATTTGTGAAAAGGGCTTGTGAAAATAAAACCAAACACTATATGAGTTTATCAAAAAATATATTCTCTCAAAATATTTTTCTCAAAACAACCAAAAGATCTTGCGGGTGCGGGATCCACCTTGTGGACAATAACCAGCAGCGTATGTGCAAGAAGAGTTGTTCGGAACTCTTCTTGATCCGTATTTTACCCAAACAAATGCCAAACTGCATATATAGGATGCTGATACATCGATAATCAACTTAAAAATATCTCTAACGTAGAAAATGGCTGGACATTGGTAGTCTCTGGCAAGCATCCATCCCTAAACTGCAGGACAACGTGCTATTTCGGATTCAAATTGGAAGTTACATTGGACGTATATTTCTATGCTGACACAGAAATTTCATATGTATGGTAAAATGTGCAGTTATATTCATACCTGACCGGATTTTCTTTTTTCTTTTCTTTTCTTTTTTATTTCTGTTTTTTTATTTTCGCTTTAGGAGTTGTAGAAGCAACCAAAGGCCTGAAACTAGTACGAGATAGAGCACACCACACATATACATAGTAACTGCCTTCAATAGTAACAGAATAGCAGCTCCAACAATAGCAATATATTTATGTCTCTGTGTGCGCATGTAATAATATTTTTCTCAAAATATGGGGAGTTAAGTAGTCTAATGGCATTAGTTTTCTCTATTATGTGAGGAGTTTTGTATTTGAACTTGAATGAGATCTTTTATGCACCTCATGTGCGTATTTGGTTGTGGGGTTTGTACTTTTATTTAATTGATTGGATAATTAAATTCTATTGACTTATTGTATGAATGTTCTTCTCAATTTGATACTTGAATTTTATTGACTATTTGTAATGTTCTTAGGAAAAAAAAATTATTGATTGGACCACACTATATGAACCAAAAAATATATATTAATAATATATTGAATAATAATACGAAAGTCACAATTATATATATACTAAGTGACAAAAAAAAATTATGCTATCATAGTGTTGCTTTTTCACAATTTTAATAGTGACAAAAATGTATTGTGCTTAAGTTGTTAGTATTGATAATTAATAATTATTTATAATGATAATGGCTATCGTTTTATAAATGTAGTGGCATTATAATTTTTTAAAAAATATCATTAATAATATAATAAAAATTATTGTCAATAAATACACGTAATTGATGTCCATTTTCATATTTTCACTTAATTATTTATTAGTTTACATTATATTTTTTTCTGGCAACGTACAACTAATATGTAGATAGTTGAGTCAAAGCATCGGAGATTAAAATAAGCCATCGATTGTGTCGGAAATAATCTCTTACTTCCACTTGAGTCAAGTCCATGCGGCCATGCATAAAACCTACTGGACATATTCTCCGGTCTTTCATTCCCCATTCAAATTTTGAATAAGTAAAATGGAATAAAATCAAAATACTCGAATTTCGGATAAGTAGAAATATACAAAATATTATCTTGTTTTGTAATTTCCAGCCAGCGGCTAGTCACTTCATCTTCTTTGGTAAAAATTAATTCTCAAAAAATAAGTTGTACGTCCACTACTTTTAATTTCGTATTTCACATTTAAACATATGTACAAGATGAAAGAAAATTCCTACTATCTCCTTGATTATTTTGATTATATATGTCGGAATCTTATTTAATTTTTTGCCAAACTATATATAATTGGTTTTTTCGGCAATGCATGGAGAGGCTAGGCTCACGAGGAGTTATTACACAACAATAAATATGAGACATTTTAGGAGCGGTTGATTCCGAGGAATAACTGTTGGGTTCTTCTGAAACTTTGATATATAATGGATAAACAGAAACTAATTGGTACATTTTTGTCTTTCACCATAAGGGATGGAGATATTTCAACTGGGAGCTCTGATCTGCAACACTTTGAGATTGAAAAAGAAAAAAGAGGGTCTTTGGGAATCAGAATAATCCTTCCCTTCCGGTAAGTGCTTTCGCCTTTCAGCTTTTTATCTTGTCTGTCTTGATCAAGGCTTTAAATTAAGACACTCTCTCTGCACTTTGGATTTTAGTTAGTACGTACGCTTGAAAACTGTTTGCCTGCCTCTTTATATTATATTCCACACGTGACCGATCTTACGTTTCCGAGCAAGGATTGATTATTGGTTTCCAGTGGAAATAGCATGAAAGATATATAGTCGATCTTTCCATGATTGATTACTTTAAAGATGTTGTTATTTATTGCCTCAAATAAGGTTGCCGGATTAAGTACATGTGGTAACAAGACATTTTACGGATTACTTTGGAATTTTTTTTTTAAATATCATTTTATATTTCATTTTTTATTCTAATTTTATTAATTTATACGAAGTGTATCTAATTTTTAATTTTTAAATACACTTGACATATATTTATAAAATGAAATAGGGGATAAAATATAAAATAAAATAGAGAATTCAAATTATTTTTATTGTAATTATTTTCTGAGGGGTTTGACTAATATATTCAATATTGTCAAGATTTTTTTTAAAAAGTTATTTAGGTTTTGCTTGTGTCTTCTTGACAATTGACAACCATACTGATAGAGAATTCAAATTCTTTTTATTGTAATTATTTTCTGAGGGGTTTGACTAATATATTCAATATTGTCAAGATTTTTTTTTAAAAGTTATTTAGGTTTTGCTTGTGTCTTCTTGACAATTGACAACCACACTGTCTGTTTATTTATTTTCAAAGATAAATGCTTAAAGGCAAGTATATTCTACGTCCATGCCTATAAAAAATTGACGACGCATTATATGATATTTCCTACGGCTTGTCCAAATTATGAATATTTATTTAGTATTTTGAAAATCAATGTAGCAGTACCTTGTTGCTTAATGCTCTGTATACACGCTAACTTCTCACACGTCTTTACAATATTGCACGGCTTGTTCTTTTTCTTTTTAAATGATTCAATACTTATAATAATATTGGAGAATTGAAATAAACAGAGATGCAAATGATGAGAACCCTAGAAGAAAAATAGGGGTATGCTTTAACAAATAAGAAATAATTCAGGTTGGCCTTAAACTTTATCGAAATTAATACTAAAAAATCAATTAAACTTTTAGCCACTTTTACAAATTTAATACATACCGAATTTTTTTTTTTCATTTATTAGTCAACCAAATAGCAAATAATCTATAAAATCTATAAAGTTAGAAACCAATCAAAGTAATCGTCAAATCTAAATACGTGCTTGTAAGCAATAATTTTATTTTATTTTATTTTATTTTTCACAAATTTGAAAAATGGAACAAAAGAAACCACTTAAGTAAATTGAATATATAAAATGCCAAAAAAAACAAAAAAAATAGTTTGAGACGATTAACTTGTGACCCATCTTATCTTATTAGAGAACGATATATCATAGGAAACTAACAACAACCTTTTGTAAGATGAGTTTTGCTCTTAATGCTGTGAAAAAAAAATAAATAAATAAAATTATTAAGAGTAAAGGTGATATATATATATATATATAAATAAGATGCATGACAATTGACAACATTCGTTTTTTGGAGTGGGAAATCGTCAATGAAATGTACCATCACCTGATTTAAAATTTGAGATGGGATACAACAAACTTGGATGCTTCTGCGCGCTGTCAATCTGCGCCACAGAAATTCCACCTCTTTTGACAGACAGATGGGGGTGGAGCTTTGTCATTTCTTGTCCCAATGATATATTCCTGTCTTTTTTTTTTTTTTACCCTCATTTTCCCTTTATTTTTCGTTTTCCCCCGCCTGTTGAAGCTACCCATCCCACATCAACAAGGCATCATATAATCGTGCAAAATTACATGAAACTAATTTGAGTTGAGATTCACCTTTTGTGGGTCGGATTTACTGGAATTGAGTCGGATTTTTAGATTAATAATGCTTGGGGTGTAATTTGAAATCATAGTAGGGTGGTTAGGGTATGAAAGAAGACCCCAATAAAAATCTTTCAATACTTAATTTAGATTATGGTTTGTATAAGAATATGAAAAATAAAGTGAAGTAAGTAAGGTAGAAATTAAAAAAATAAAAAACAAAAAGAAGTAGGGTAGAAATATAGAGAGAATATTGTAGCGAATATGGTGGATTGATACCTGAAAAGTATTGAGTCTTGGGATACTTATAATTGCTAGCACTTGACAACATCCTATTCATACACATTGAGTTTAATACGAGAATGGGGATCAATCAAGATCAAATTAAATTAGGTTTAGATTAATCAAAAATTTATCGTGTCTTCAAAACACATAAATCCTACCAGATTTGAGGTGCTTTTACCTATTTTAACCTCCGTTATCAAAGACCAATAGCAGTATTAAAAAATGTTAATTTGTTCAAGAGGATATATTTTTCAATCACAGCCTTTTTTGCCATTATGTCATTTTTCATTTATATGGCAATAAAATGCCAAACCCAAAGACCACCTAAAATCTCATTTATTGACACAAACCTCGGTGTCCCAATATTAATTATTTTATCTGTGGACTAGAAAAACAAGATAAAATATTTGTGCGGAATATGATCCTAGAAAGAACAAAAAATATTTATGCAGGAATGAGAGATATATGTTTGTTCATAAATGATGAATGTCAGTCCAGAGGGAAGAGTTGGTGAGCTATGGTCCATGATCATTGATCCCTGCTGCTGCATTAAGTGCAATTTTTGTGCCCACTTTTCCTCGATCGCATAGAGTGGCACCACACTAGCCTATTTGGTGGAGCTATGATAGGGAGTCCTTTGACAGTAAATTGGATACGTTGCGTTCTATTCACTTATTACTTGATTTAGGTACAATCACTCAACTATTTCTTCCTTTTAGGACTTAGTTAATATGGCTTCCTTGATGTTTTCCCATTTCATTAGTATTATAAATTCATTTTGACACAATAAAAAGTTAAAATTTTTAGGTACATCCACAATAATATTTTTTAAAAATTTATAATCCAGTATTCACATTATATCATTACTTTAAGTGAACAATTAAATTTCAAGAAGGATTATTTTAAAAAATATTATTATAGGTTGATGCAGAAATAATTAATTAATAACACATTTTCAGTGTCCCTGCACTCTAATATAAAAATAAAATAAAATGGAGAAAAAAGAAAAAAGAAAAAAGAAAGAAAAAAACACTCCATTTGCCTACATAAAATATGAAGACGAATGATTAGAAGTAAAATTTTATTTCGTATTTTATCTCTTATTTTAAATTATAAATATTTTCTAACAACAACATATGATTGTGAACAAGATATATAGGATGTGGAATGGAAAACTAAATACATGTTGTGATTATAATCTAAACTGCATTGAGTTAAATAAATTCATTTTGAATCTCTTATTTCACTTCCTAATTTATCTTCTATTTCACTCTCTGTATATATAATTCATGTGTATTTTTTTTTTTATAAAAATAATTGATTGTAGATTAAATGCACTTGATAAATATACATGAAATTGAATTTAAATGTGAAATGTGAATTTAGAAATAAAATACAGAATTTAAATCGTGCAAAATTAACGTGGATATTTCATAATAACTAAACCTATTGAACCACAAAGATAATGACGTTGGAATTCGCCACTAATGCACACTAATTTGGGCAAAATCAGCGTACTCAGTAGAACTCAACTTTATCAGTTCTGAATAGCAACGAGGAAACCCAGAAGCCCCAAGTTTCTTGCAAAACAAGAAAACCACATCCAAGACATTGTGTCCACGCATCTTTATTCATTCATACCCAAACAAAGAAACAAAGCAATAATTCCACTTCATTTTTGCGTGTTCGCAGTGCCCTTCCTTGTTTTCTCAGAGAGGACAGCTCACTGGTAATAAGAAAACAAAGATTTAACGTAACGGTACCCTGTCATGAAATGCACACACTTCTTCATCTTCTTTTTTCTTAACTGTTTAACCAAATCTTCTATATTTGTTAATCATAGTATGCGGTAATTAATGCTTATTTATTGCGTGTACTGATCAGTATGTACAAAAATCAGAATCTCTGCTACAATATCGCAAAAGCTCAGAAAAATCAGAGCTGTATATGATTGCCTTCATGTGTTGGGTGGGTTAGTACTACCTACTATACTATATTAATAGCCAATTCAATGCCCAAACAATAATAACAGTCACCATAAATATTTTTACAGGACACATGGGGAAATTTTCAAGATGCCCACAAAAAAAGCAGATCAAAAACAGGTGAACAACAATGTTACAAATTCACCTATAGCCTTAATTTTAAGTATGAATAATTAATCACATACCGAATATTAAGATTACGGGTTGAAAATGAGGTTTCCGCATTTACATTTCCAGCTCATGGGCTTGTAGTTGGAATGGTCATCACCTCTAGCGTCGGCGATATTTGAGGCTCCGGTGGAGTTCCCAGGTCGGGTTCTTGTTTGCGGGTTGGTCGGCACTTGAATGGCTTCACAGTGCCCGCAAGAACTGCACCGCCGATCGCACCGCGGTGGCCGGGACCCTATTTGTGCTCTCAAGATTGCCTTATCTTCATTCACTGTCTACCCAATGACAAAAAAATTCACTTTCAATGACGTCCTTAAAAGACCATGAAAAAACACACAGAAATACAGACAACATGAGTTAAAAGGCCATATCTGTACGTAATTACCTTGGGATTCTCAGCTGTTTGTGCTAGTTTTCTGCCTGAAATATTACACAAATTAAAAGGTTGCAACTTTTTGATGAACATATAAAGAAGTAAGAAGCCTGATCATGGCCACTGATCATACTTACCTTCAGCAATGAATAATCCCAACTCAGACGAGGTAGAAATCACGAGAATGAGAAAAGAAATAGCAAAATGGCGAATTCTAAGGCAATATATGCCATTGTGAGCGCATCCCATTTCTCAGAAATGGGAAATCAAAGAGGCTTTGAAACCACAGAAATTGGGAGGTATATAGAGATAAGTTCAGTGGACGACAGTAATAAGAAAGACACTTTGAAGGGTAAGCTGACTGATTAAGATGCCAATAAGTAGATGTAATTCCCCACAAGTTAATCTTTATCTTTTTTTTTTTTTGGCTTTTCTCAGAAACCAAGAAATGAAATATGGGGACTTTCACAGATTGAGTTATCTTTAGTTAGGATGTTGTTTTCCCTTTCTTCTTTTTGGGGCTTTGGGAGATTTGAGCCCTTGAGGTGATGTAACGATGAAGGACAAAATAGAGGGAGCTAAAAAGCAAAGAAACAAGGGGGGGAAAGGGAATTGAACAAACAAAAATTGAAATTATAAAACAGCCTCGTGGGGTGAGCCCCTTTCAGACAACGGTGGATATATAATGGAAGAAAGAGAAAAAAGCAGAAGGGGTGACCGGGAATTTTTGAGAAGGCAGAAGCAACGAAAGAGTGAAGAAAGGGAAAGGGAAAGGAGATGTTTAAGATAGGAAGAAGACAAGAGGCCAAGACAGCAAGAAGCCACGGAAAGAAATTCCAGCATAGGCACTCTTATGGACATCTGAATAAAGCAAATTTGATCTTTAGGTGTTTTTTTTGTTAGTTTGGGTTCTCTATTTTACTTTTTTATTATATTTTTTATTTTAATTTATTATATTTTTATCAAATATATTTAATTTTAAATAAATTATTTTAATAAAAAAATATTTAATATATATGTAATATATTTATGAAATAAAATAAATAATTTAAACCGATTTTGTTTAGAATTATTTTCTCTTTTCTTCTTCTTCTCTTCTTCTTCTTCTTCTTCTTCTCTCTCTTCTTTCTTTCTCTCTTTTTTTTTGTTTTTTTTTTTCAGTTGCGTCCAAGGTTGTCCTAAGGGATTTCTTCTAAGGGATTGGTTTCAGGCTTTCAGTTAGCAGGCCCTATTCATCACGCCAAATGATATCCACTCCTAACTGTGTTTGTCAACTAGTTTAGTAGATCACTGCTACCTGGTACGATATTTTTACAACTAGTACTTATGTTTCTATTACTTCAACTTCCTTTTTTTTATATATATATCCAATCATTGTGGCATAAACTTTCTTTTTAGTACATATAAAGCACATATTTAAGATTAAGATATTTGAACAGTAACTAGTTTTTATTTAATACAGAATTTTAGATTAGAGAATAAAAATTGGGTTTGATAAAAAATAATTGAGACCATTTTTACCACAATATAACTTGATCCGAACATGGCGTAGCGAAGTGACAAACGAAGTACAACCCTCGGAATTGAGCTTGGCCCAAATGTATATGGGCTACTTAGTAATGTTATTGGCAATATCTCGTCCTTGGATTATTAATGAGAATTCGGGCCTTTTGTAAAGCTGACATAAAAGTAAAATTGTTAATGGGTTGAATTCGAATCGAATAATATTAAATTCAAAAGTAATATGTTAAATTCAAATTCAATTTACAATTTATCGAATTTGCAGTTGGTATAAATATATTTGGATTCAAATAAAAGTAGGATATTCGTCGAATATCCAAAAAAATTCAAATCCAAATACTTCAAAAATCATTATATATTTATTATTTTTCTAAAAATTTAGTAGAATACAAATTCAAAACAGTCATTCTTAAAAAAATATACGACAACCTTGAAAAAAATACACAATAAATTAATGAATAAATTTTCAAGTCTATCAATAACTTAAAATCAACAATAGAATTTAACTCAATCACATTCATTTACCAAATCATTATATTTTAGGTTTTACTGTTGATAATAGTACTTATTTGATATTATAAATACATAATTTTAATCCATTAACTATAAACTCAAAGTTTTATAAGAAATAAATTTATTCTGATCAAATTGATATTTACATTGCATTCTTACCATATCATAACATTCGGCTTCTACGCATTATTCTTCCTACATAATTTTTTGTTATAAAAATTGAAAAACAAGTGATATAACTATGGTGTAAATAAGCCTAAAATCTAACAATTTATATGAAAAATACATGATTTCATATATTGCACAAGAGTTCATTACTTCTTTCATCCAAATATCTATTTTGATATTACTATAGAATTATATGTATATTACCATATATGTATAATACTAAATATATTCGGATTCGCATTATTAATTGATCAAATCGAGTCATATCCATATTCACCTCAATTATTTTAAATTTTAAATTTTTTTAATTAAATTATATCTATTAAATTTTTTATTAATTAAAAATCTTAAATAATCAAATCTAATTCGAATCGAATTCCATTTCATTGATAGTCTTGCTTAAATTACAAGGTTGCTTTAAAACGGAAAAGTCGGAGCCAATAGAAATTCAGAACCACTTAACTAATATCTCTGAAAGTAAAGTTGGAAATAGAGCTGAAAATAATAATGACCAAACCCTACCAAAAATTAATTTTAGTGCTATGAATATAAATTACAACCACAAATTCTTATAACAAACGTAATTTTTTTTAAATAATAAAAAAATTATTAGCCATTAATATGTAGTTATTCATTAAAAACATAGCAGATTAATAGTTTATGCATTATCAACAGAGAAAGTAAAATATATAAAAAAAAAAAAGAATAATTATAAGTTACAAATTAATTGTAGTGAGTACCTACAAAAATGATTATTTTAGATTTAACTTAATTAATTTCGTAACTTTTAGCTAACAATCTTTAATATCAACCGATATCCTAATTTTTGTAATGAAATTCAAAATTTCTTAACTGCAAAGGGAAAAAAAATGGCAAATGATGAATAAACTGAAATACTTGTAGCAAAGATTACCTGCTAATCCTGAATTAACATTAAAAGGTTGCCACAATTAAGGTTGGGTTGCAGACCCCCACCTACTGAGTGAGTTTTATGGACGTGGACCGAAAAATAGTCAGGTAGTGGGACAAAGGGTGGTTGTATAGTCTGAATCCCTTGTAAACATACAATCAATGTTGATGCCCCTACACTACTCATCTCTTCCTTTGTGTGTTATCACATGGCCTCTCGCCCATTGTAGGGGTGTCCAAGTCCATCTCACATATATATTCATTGATGTCGACACTGTACCAGTACTTATCTTTCCAATCGTGCAAAAATTCTATTTATTAATGAATGTAACTTTGATTTAATTCACCCTAAAAGCTAACTTAAAAAGTGAGAATTGTTCAAAATATATATAGATATCACTATTTATTTATTTAAATAATATAGGATTCTATAACACCCTGCGTACGCCCATGATGAACATTTAAAACATGTAATAACATGAAATGAATGGCCAACAATATTAGGCAACCTAATATTGAGATTGAATAGCTTCAAAATGTATTAAAGAATTGACTTTCGGCCTAACTCACTCCAAAAAATAATTCAAGATGTGAGAATTGCCGAAACTACATATGAAGATCACTATTTATTTATTTTACTGATGTAAAACTCTAGCACCACTTTTTATAGTACTTAATATTTAATCTATGTGTAAGTTGCAATTTGTGAATTAATTGGAAAACTACGTAGATAACTACATGAATTTGATGCTTAGAAGTTGCTACCAAAAGCAAAAGAGCTGATTTTATAAATATTATCCTATCAATGTATATTATGAGTAATTTTATAATTATGTAAAGGAAGAGAAATAACTTATGAATTGCTCAACTCGTTTTTTATCTAAGATAAAGAATTGATTCTTATCATAATTATAAGTTCTCCAATTGAGCACTTTAGGAAAACATATTTAATTGTTGTTTCTCAATAAACGATGCCATATGATAATAGCAAAATCCATCATCATATAAAAGGCCAAATCCCACAAGATATTATCTTTTATCAATATACTTGATGGAGAGTTTTAGTCTTATAAAAATATATTTCAATGTGTGAAAGAAGAAAAACAACTTATAAATTAATTCGAGGAAGTCCTCAACTTGGAACAAGATTCATATCATTATATATACTTTTATGCATGTTTATATATCAGCAATTACGTAAATTAAGGTTTCTACTTACTTTCTTAGGTAATGTTTCATTGTCTTTTGAAAGAATTTGAAGAAGGGAAATTATGAGGGAAGAAAAAAAGAAAAAGAAAATTACTGTGGCTTGGCCGCTTAAATATTTAATAATGTGGGTCTTGATAATAACGTGCGTACGCTTGTGTTTATAATGCAGTTAGGGGTTGAAATTTGTCGAAAGGACTTGATACGATATTTAACCTTATATATAATGTCAATAATAATGTTTCAATTCAAAGTATGGTAGTCCATATAGTTATACCAGATTTCTTACTGTGACATTAATTAATATGCGTATATGCACTCAACAGTTTACTTAAATATGTGGGATTGTCGAAGTTCTTAATTATATTCTTATTAATGATGTCATCTTAAAAATATCACAAAAAAAATTATTAGTAATAAAATTAAATGTTATGTGAAAATTTTTAAAATTGACACTGATGATATATATTAAGTAATAATAATTTTGTTTTTCCATGATAATGATTTTAACAAATGTAATGATTATAAAATTTAATTTAAAATTTTTTCACAATTAATAATTAATAATCTTACATGTAACCTAATAATTTAGTAATAATAAAATCAATGTCTTCATGATCTGTAATAAAATTTTTGTCGTCGCTTTACATGCATTATTAATAATCAACAGTGATAACTTTAATATAAATATATAAAAATAAAAATTCATAAGAATATTACTTCAGCAAAATAAATATTCTTATTATCTAATATGCATAAGCAGTGATAATTTTCATATTGTACCTTATTAATTTTTTTCTTGTAGTATATGCAGTACAATTAGTTTAATTTAATATATAAAACGTTTGAAAGGGCATTTTAGAGAACAAGTGAGAGGTCAAATATAATTTTGTGACGATCTTTGACAGCAATAATTATATCAGCATTGAGGCCACGCAAGATTTGAAGTATTCTCATGGCAGGATCAACTAATTAAATACTTATATACAATATGTTCTAAAACAAATTATTAGTAACTTCGAAGATAACTAATACATATATAGTTTTAAAAAACTAATTAGAGCCAAGTCCAATAATTTGATCAACTTCCCATGTATACTTGTAATTATTTTTCTCTAAAATAATAATATTTAATATTCCATTATCCCAAAAGATAGCTCATTTAATGCGATTGACGAGTCTGTGTAATTATGTTTTTTTTTACTACAAATAAATAATAATGTGATTAAACTTTCACATTAGACGTAATTGTACAGTGATTAAGTTTGATTGGATACTTAAATGAGAAGAGTGGTAGGCTCTTACCTATATCACAACTAAATCATTATAGGGTATCAAAATATACTAACAAACCCTTTTGACAAGTAAATCCAAGATTGAATAACAGAACAAAGTGCTAAAATTGAATACTAAAGAGAAAATTATTCAGATATTCACTTACCCAAAAATAAAGAAAATTAAGTACTTATAGGCTATAAGGGCGAAAAATAACACATTTGAGTGCATGTCTTGTGGAGTTCATCGTATTTAGTAAGAAGACTATTTTACCCATACATTATAATCATGCAATTTTCTTCTACGACGCTAATAAGAGTCGTACAAGACCACAATACAAACTAACATTCGAAAATTTTAGTAAGAATAAAATTATTAATAATCAATAAAATAAATTAGTTAAAGTAATCAAAAAGTTTTGTTTTATTTTATATCAAGTAAATGAAGTAATTATTTTAAATAAATGACTACTAATTATGATAAGACTTCTAATATTAGAATCTGTTAAGTGTCTATTCCAGTGATATTTAATTGATGATGATAATTATTTGGTACACGGGGCCCCCTAATCACGCCAGCTCAATGTCGGTTTCACGTTCTGAACGAAGGGTATTTTCGGTACAAAGCTGACATGCCACATATCCACTTGTTGAGTGCCACGTGCACACAAGGATAGAGAACATATTATTGTTATGGGGACACGAGATTCTAGGAAAACGTGATAGGTTCCTGAGCAACTGGTGTGACAACACGTGGCATTCGGTGATTAGCTAGCAAGAATTATCTTCCTCTGACGTTTCACTTCATCCTTTCCATTCGATGCACTAGAGTCTAGAGATAAAAGGCGACCCCTTTGTCCGAAGTCAGCCCCAGTCCATTTGATCTGAGCCTAGCCATTTAGTAGGCCCCACAATATACACCTCATCCAAACCTGTAAATTTTAACATCTCAAGCAAGCCACACCGTCAGCCAATTTGAACAATTTATATATAAATGTTTGGATAAACTATTGTCTTTGTCCAAAATAAATGTCCGGTCAGAATTGTTGATCTACTAATTGAATTATTTTTGTACATAATATCAAGTAAGTAAGTAGCATCGTTATTTTTTAGAACTTTGATTCAGTATTTTTTTTATTCCATCTCCTATTTTAATATATTTTATTTATATCAAATATACTTATTTTTGATTAATTATTTTTATAAAATATATTTAATGCACGTATCATATATTCATAAAATGAAATAAAAGATACAATATAAAATGGAATAAAAGATTTAAATCGATTTTTTAATTAATGTGTATACACACATGCATGATGATATCAAATCTAATCCCATATTAAATAAGTTTTTTAGAATTTATTTGTTATTAGTTTGGGTATTTTAGAAAAGAAATATTTTATGAGATGGTATTTTGGGGGTGGGGTTGAAATATGATGGATGTATTATTTTATTCTCAAAGGTGATTTGAATTTTTTTTGGGACACAATTAAATATTAGGTTTTGTTTTCGAATTAGACATTTTCCATATAAAAGTCAAATAAATAAATTTTTACTGGATTGATAAATTGAAATTGTATTTATATTAATTTTTTGTATTTATATTTATAATGAGTGTGATGAGCATGATATATATATATGTATGTATGTATTTACTCAATGATTATTTTTTTGAACTAATGAAATTAAGGTTAATAAGTTGAGAATATTTTGTCGACACTTTATTGTTTTTTTGAAGTGTAATATAGTGAAATGCACTATTATGTTTGGTATTGTTTCTCTAATTAAAAAATATATTTTGAAAAAAATCAAACAAAGCCCGAATATTTTAAGACAGTTTACGAGTTGTTTCCTCTATCACACATCTTGAGTTATTTTTTTAGGAGATATCTTTTCCTCAAATGCATATGATTAAAGAGACCAATATCTCGAAGTGATTGGATATCCACAATCTAGCAACGCATTTTGGTCATTATTAACAATAAACAATGTAACAAATACCATAATTTGAGTGTTTCTAAAATCAAAATTATATATAATCTAATCAAAAGATTAAAAATTGTCTGATTAATAATCAATTGAATGTCTTAATGTGCTAGAAGAGGATATTATTTCGATGGTTGAAATTATTTTGGGTCATCCGTGAAATTTCAGTTCTATGAGAATGCATGTTTAATATAAACCAAATATTAGGTTACATTAGTTTACAAAAGAAATCAAAACAACATATTGATTCACACTGGGCGCTAAAAAATTATTGATTGAATATGGAAACACATATCCTACATAATAAAGCATATACTATTTTTGCCTTTGCCAGGAAAATACGCCTACCATACATTTCATTCTTTCAAATGTCGATAAACATATGTATCTTTTGTTAGGTAGCTAGTGGAACCATTCCTCGGAGGTATCATGCAGTACATCCTTTTCACTTTAAAGAGAATCTCTTTTCAGCAGTGCCGCAATAGCTATTTCTAGTGGCAATAATGTGGCAGAGTTGGCTATAATTATAAAATGAATATATGATTTGGCATATAGAGTATCAGATATGATCCAAATTTTAATTCTCAAGTATTAAGTTTTTAAATTATTTCTCAAGGGTAATAATAAGGAAATTTTGAATTAAAATTTTAATTTTCCCCACTTTTTAACTGCATATATATATATATATATATATGTGATACGCAAAACACAATATAATACCAAAAAATACCTCCATCAATGCTAAAAACACCCAAGCATTTCAAAATTTGTATCTCTTTTTCCATATCGAGTTTGATAAGACTTGGTATTCGAGTCCAATCCAAACCGTGGGTTTTCCAATTAAAATATGTGCCAACATCTCTATTTTAGCTATACATAAGAGGGTTTGTATAGGTTCACATCAACAATGCCTTATATTTTATTTCTAATTATTTGGCATTAAAGATAGATACATTATCGCAATTTCATTTGCATTTGCATTCAATCATTCAATCAATTGCATTCGATCTCATACTAATTTATATATTGAAGGGTTATTGTTGAGATCCTTCTCAATAACTCCAACTTTTATTTCTTTTTTGGGTTTGATCAATCTAATTTGTCTCAATATTATCAACTCCAACCATTCAATATATTGTAATGATAAACTCACGATGAGACCAGATCGATATGAAAGATAGAAAATATTTTCATCACATTTCGCTATTCTTAATTGATATTTGAAGTTAATGATATCCCATCCCATTGAATGACTTTTTTTCATTAGCCTGACTACGGCAAATATATATATATATATATATATGTATATATATGAAAACGCACATATGCATAACAAGATCCAAAAGGGAAAAAATCAAAACGGCCAGATAGGGATATAATTCAAATGGAGGTCGTATGAACACGTCTCAAATTCAGGCGAGCAATTGATCTGAATTCCTCAAATTTCACAACTTCCATCAAGAAATCGTGCGACATTCTTGGCGTGGTGGTGCCGAACTGAACCCAGTGTAGAGTTAGGCCACGGCAAAAGTGGAATTAAATGACATTTTTGGCCTTCCCTTGAATATAATTTCCCTCGTTCGGGAGCCCATAATTCCTCGGTGGTTCATTTTTATCAACCCTTCGTGTCATCCCGGGAAGACCTCAACCGATTGGACCAAATAGATTCTTTCCTTAAGGTCCTTATCAATCAATAGACCCCTGAATCTGTCTCGTTCTCAATAATGTTAGGGTTAGGCTGCCATGACACCCAGTTGTTTTCAATAGCATTGGAATTTGCTGAGCTATCCAGAATTCGCCCTATTCAGGCCAATAAATAAAAATTATTGTGAAAAGTATGTAAAATTACGGAATATAACAACATCATGATTTTCTTGTAAAATATATACATGAATGATTTGATTCTGCACCGCACCCAAACTTTTGATGTCATATTGATTCTTGCAATATTTGTTTGAGAGATTGCATGCCAATTGGGGAAGTGAACAGAGTAGGATTATTCTTTTCTTTTTCCCATTTTGCATATTCTTGACTGGGGCATATTCGTAAATTTGAGTTTTTGCTATAGCATGAAGAGAAGTCCGACATTTATGATATCACCAGCATAAATGCAAACCCCTTTTAAATTGATGGATTCTACGGCGAGAACAATTCCCCGCGTCTAGCTATACATGGTCTCAGTTTCACCATCCTGTTAGCAAACAATGATGTTGAACATTACTAAGTTACTAGAAAGTCATTCAGAGGCAAAGAGATTATATGCAAGTTGTAGGATTAGATGTCTATCATAATAAAAATTATAGTTAATAATAATAGTCCCACTTAATCTTTTAAATCTTCACAACAGTCTAAACATCATATTTCAATTGTCACTTGCATGTAGGACCACACCTCGAATCTCCAGTATATAGAGCTGGCAATAGTTCAAATGCACTCCTATGATTCTCTCCTAAAAATAAAAGCCCCAAGTGGAACTGATATTCGACTCATAATGACCTTGGCTTAGGTATTTGAAATGTCAATCAAGACTACGAGGGCATAATAGTAAAAGTCAAATAAGCATCCAAAATAATTAAATAAAAAGGACCACTGACCCCACCAAATTAAATATACTCAAAATGGGCTCTCCAACATACTCAACTAGTATAAAAATCCACTCCCAAAATCAAAAGAAAATCCAGCTAGATCAAATTTCAGAAGTAGAAGCTTGACATTTTATTAATTTATAAAAAGGACCTGACTTCATTTTCATACAATATCAATACTACTATTTTGTTAAAAGTCACCTATTAATATTAACAATATGCTTCAAATATTTATACTTCCATAAGCACCATGTGATTCCAAATATGTGTTCCAGACCCCCACCCTCACCCTCACCCTCTACCACCCCAGCCATTCTTATCACATAGGCCTGGATAAAGCTAAACATAGTAACCGTACTATAGTGGTCGTGTACATTTTAGGTGCATGTAAAATCAGTTTACTTTTTATGAGAATGTCGCGAGAGAATATATAGTTCAACACTAAACACATTAACATAAAATATTGCACCAGTACTAGGACAGATTATACATAAAACACATTCTGATTTTACTGTCTGCGCATATATAGTTAGATACACAATTGAAACCTGTGGCACCCTACTCTGCACCAGAATGTAATACAGAATAGGAAGAAAACAAAGATGATAAATTATTGGCGGGAACATTTAATGAAGGATGTATCTATCAGAGGCTGATGACAATAATAATAGGGTTGGGTAGACAGAGATGGCGGGTCCAGCGACGGCTTTCCATTAGCTGTATGGAAAGCTGATTCTTCAATTGCGATTTCTATAGGCTTAATTTGAATCCACCAATCTCAATCCCTTTCTCTTTCTCCCTCTCGACCTGTGCCTATATAAATAAGCCCAAATTTTATCTTCTGATACATCCTAAGATACAGATACACACTCAGGAACGGATATAAGATATATACATACATCTTATAAATTGTATTGCCAATGAAAATGGCTAACTATTCAGGGCTAATACTATGTATTCTGGCATTATTTTCATGCACTGTCAGTGGTCGACCTGCGACGTTCTTGCAGGACTTCCGAATCACTTGGTCTGACTCTCACATTCGCCAAATTGAGGGAGGAAGGGCGATTCAGCTCATTCTTGATCGAAACTCAGGTATGACTAATTTTATTTGATTTCTCTAATTTCTCCGATATGTTTACAATTTTCTCCATCATTACTGCATATTATGGTTCTGAAAAATTAAAACGACAAGGAAATTTGCATTTCAGGATGCGGGTTTGCTTCCAAGTATCAATATTTGTTTGGACGTGTCAGCATGAAGATCAAGCTTGTACCCGGGGACTCTGCAGGCACAGTAACAGCCTTTTATGTATGTACAGTTTCAACTGTTCTTCCAGCAATTCTTTTTACTCATTTAATTTGTCCCATAATATGTATTTTTTTTCTTCTCTTTTTGTATTTTTGTGATAGATGAACTCGGACACAAACACTGTAAGAGATGAACTGGATTTTGAATTCCTGGGCAATCGATCAGGACAACCGTACACCGTTCAGACTAATGTTTATGCTCACGGGAAAGGCGATAGGGAACAAAGAGTCAACCTCTGGTTTGATCCCGCAGCAGATTTCCACACCTACTCCATTTTATGGAACCATCGCCATGTCGTGTAAGTTCAAAACTACATCATTCAATCATTTCACATAATTTTTCGATAAACTCCCATAATTACAAACAGATCAAACATAAGTTCAACGGTATAAAAATAGTTGCAAAATCAGTAAAATTCCTAAGAAGATTCTAAAAATACCCACGCACACACAAAAAGAATCGTGAATCATTCATAATTGATATTCAATAATTCAAAATATTCTAATTGAATTTTGGCCCAAAAAATTGCAGCTTCTCCGTGGATGAAGTGCCCATAAGGGTTTACAAGAACAACGAAGCGAGAGGAGTTCCATACCCCAAATTCCAACCAATGGGAGTCTATTCCACACTCTGGGAAGCCGATGATTGGGCCACGAGGGGCGGTCTTGAGAAGATAGACTGGAGCAAAGCTCCATTCTACGCCTACTACAAAGACTTCGATATCGAAGGTTGTCTGATGCCTGGGCCGGTCAGCTGCGCGTCGAACCCTAACAACTGGTGGGAGGGCGCAGCTTACCAACAGCTGAGCCCTGACCAGGCCAGGCGGTACCATTGGGTTCGTATGAACCACATGATTTACGACTACTGTACCGACAAATCCCGGTACCCGGTTACCCCACCGGAATGTGTGGCTGGAATATGATACATAATTCCCGCTTTCGATTCTTTCGCTTTTCGAGCTTTAAAAAGCTATACGTATATATATATACACACGTACGCACACTATACAGCCCCATGCATGTCCAGGGCACAAAGGGAATTTCACAACATATAGTTTGCTGTTCCTGTTATAACAAAAAGCCCATTATATTATATATGTATACTGCGTCGGTGGGGTGGTGGAGAAAGTGAATATGTCACTTTCTTGGTGAACTGTTTCTCCTCTGTATTTGGTGTATACTGTTTGAGCCAATAATGGTTCTACTTCTGCATGATTGTTAAAAATTAAAGGATGTAATTTCTACCAATGTGAAGATATATAAAGAAAGTTGTTATTCTTTCTTGAATTGTTTGTTTCTTGGCCAATCAATTTTCTGGTGCGCCATCAATTCTCATAGTCAACTTTGCAGGCACGCACAAGAATTTCCGTGGAAACAAATCAAGTGCAGAGTAGAAATTTCGGTAGATGATAAAACAAGCGTAATATCTTCAATATGTTATACTCATCAATATTAGAAACTTATATAAGTATCTAAATGTTATGATATAGAGAAAGATTTTTCACATTTGTTTCAATTAGAGCACAAAGCAAAAATAATTTAGGCTCGAGACTTAATTTATTAGGTATTTACAAATTGCACTCACAAATTTAATGATAAAATAATACCCTATGAAAAGAAAAATAAAACAAATACAGATTTATGTGATTTAGCCAATTCTACATATATTCAAGGGAGTTTTCTTTATTTCATTACCAGAGAATTTTACTAGTATAATATAATCCGTAAATTTGATATACCCAAATCCAAGATAAAAAATTCCTTGTACAACCGCTCTCATAACTGTCAAAAAATACTTCTTACATCCCTTTGTATCACTCCAATTGTAATTCAAAACAACCAACCCATAAGTATTATGAATTCCATGAATGTTCCATAAGTAATCAAATAAACATTTCTATTTATTAAAGCAAACTACATGACTACCTCACTTAAAACTAAAAAATTTAATACAAAAAATAATAATAATTTTAATTAAACTTGATTTCCAAATAATCGAGTCAAATTCCAAGAGCATCCATACCAATATTATATATTTTTTACATGTAAATATAGTTATGTGGTGAAGTGGGTAACAAAATGTATTGCACACCAATTATGTTAGGAATGATTTGGAGTGTTGTGGTAAGGAGGGAATAATAGTCAAACATAGGCATTGTGGTTATTCATAATTTTAATCAATTGGCAAAAAGATTGGTTCCAAAGTAACACTATAATTTATGCGTCAACCCCTGTTCTTTCTTGTCTGGTAGTGTTGGTGTTAATGCAAATAAGATGAGAAAGAGACTGAACTCCGACATCTTTCGTTCTCTGCACAATTTAAACAAGTTGTATTTCTTCCTGAAACAGAATACTCTAAGACTAGAAATTATATATATATATATATATATATGTGTGTGTGTGTGTGTGACAGTTCTCTCTTTTTACATGGATACACTTTAATGCTATGTGAGTACCAAAAATTGTTTTCTAGTCAAGGTTAACAATGCTGGCCTGGCAACTCGATCAAGTACCTCTCTAAAAGAAATATTATTAGTTCCACAAAATAAATAATAATGAAAAAATTATTACATATGATTATTAAATTATATTGTGACAAAATAAAATTTTTTGTTATTTAAAATTATATTAATTATAAAGTAAAAGTTATTATCACTTAATATATGTTATTATAACTTTTACATTATTATTTATTTTTGTTACTAATATTATATTTTTTTATAGTGATAGATGGTGTGGATTCATCTGGATAATTTGGCATGTTTAGATCAAAGTACATTCCTAATTAATTGAGTTTTGCCGTCTGTTGATTAGGATCTTAAACTATGCCCATATATGAGGATTGTAGTTTTCAACATTTTTTGTGATTATTAAGAATTTTTAATAATATCATGTACGTCAAATATCATAACTTCCAATTATCTAATATAATAATGATAATAAAGCCCATCGCCAAATACACGGTCATCATCATAATCCTTGGGATGTTTTCCGACCTCTGCAACATTTATAGGTTCTTTGTCCAAATTTGACTAACCTTTTCCCGTGGATCAAATTGTTTAATTCCCTTGATCCATGGTTTTTTTTTTCCTAGTTCCATGTTTGTTACTACATAGTTCATACAAATATATATATATATATATATATATCAATGCAAATTTTGCGGCACGCACGTTGGTGAAGTACCAATGCATCACATAGGGCAAAAGGTCTCCTTTGTTTGCGGAAGGCCTAGAGGGGCTAATAAGAAAAACATGAATGGTGGGTGCCCCTATAAGAAACCACTCCCTTCAATAATGAAAAATTTGCGACCAAGAGAATTTCACCATAGTTCAAAAATAATTATGATAGATTTTTGATGGATTACTAACGAACTTTATAAAATAAATAAAAATATATGTTAGTTATGATACATGTGACAAATATAAATAGTATCTGTTAGTACGAATAGTCCATCATAAGTTTCATAGCTCTAAATACGATTCTTAGGTCTTTGATGGAAATTCCACAATAAAATTAGTTATATAACAAGTTTTATTTTCATCATAAAACTAATCAGTGACAAAACATATACTAATGGATTTGTAAAATATGTCCATCATAAATTTAACAAAATCTATCATTTTGTGATGATATAAATTGTTTGCGATGAATTGGATTTTAATATCAAATTTAATAAATAATAATGACCCTTAAGTTTATTGAACTAACAGGGTGTTTGGCTAAGTTTATCCAAAATATCTTATAAATTCTTTATATTATAAAATATCTTTAGAACTTATAATATGTTAGATCTTAATTTAGAAATAATTTATTGAGGTATTTGAACAAAATAAGATAATGTTGGTATAATGACAACTTTATATATGCTACAAGAAAAAAATAAATTAGTGATAAAAGGAGAAATAACATGGCAAAAATTATCATTAATTACATATATAGGTGAAAGGGGATTTCATTTTATCATCTTAAAGTTTTTTACAAACTAAATAGTGACAAAAGTTAATGTTTTTAGAAGTTGTCATCAATATTGACAATTAGTGACAAAGTGACAATCTAGTGACAATGTTTTAAACTGTTATTATATGTGTGTTACTAATTGTTAATAGTGATAATTTAAATACTCTTTATCACCATTGAGCCATAGCGTAATAAAATTAAAATTCTTGTCATTTAAAAATATCATTAGTGATAAAATAAAAGGTATGACACTATATGTTACTAGTAAGAATTTTTACTCTGTTACTTATTATTTTATCACTAATATTATATATTTTTTTAGTGATATTATTATAGTTAAAATTAAATAAGCTGAAATAATGAAGCCTTTTCACATTCAAGGAATAAAGTTAAATCACATCGATACGAATCTGAATTGCTACTTCAGTCATAGAAGAGTAGACGCACTTTATACCTGGTACGTTTACACATTTGTGTACAAATGTGTGTCCCTCAGAATCAGTCCTTAATATGGCAATAGGTTTATTTTTGTAGTGTTAAACAAGACAGTAAGGACAGGAACACAGATCTATATGGATTAGATCAAATCAAAGAGACCCCACCCCACAACAACTTGATCTTCAAGAACTCAGACAGGGGGAGACAACATAGAACCCGTTGGAAACTACATTACAACTTGTGCTCAGATTTACCATTGAATGCTTCACTAATTTGCCCAATAAAACATCACTCTAACTCTCTTCACCAGATAATTAACTAGTATTAGATTAATAAAGAATGTAACGAATACAAAATTAAGGGTGACAAGAATAAAACACAATGTTATGAAATAAAAATTTGGGGTAAGAAATTTACATCGCCCAATGTTGAGGGGTAAAAATAATTGTAGAAAATCCTTTGATAACGCAGATTTCTATTTCTCAATCAAGACAATTGACGGAATCCCGTGAAATCATTTCATAGAAATTTACTAATATCTTCTTTTATAAAGTAAATCGAGACCATGTCCCCTCTTTTGTCACACTAGATAGTTTTTCTTAAAGCAATAAAATCATCCATTTTTCTAAATTGGTCTACAATCTTTTTCCTAACGAAAATCTGTTAATACTTAAGTTGGATATGCAAATTCATCTTACTTAAAAAGGAGAAAATTTCCTCAAAGTGTAATCTCCGGGGATTTTTTAGGTGCTAAATTCGGTTAACTGATCATACTTATCCTAATTACGTAATCGTCCTTGAATTGTGTGTTGTTTCTCTATTCTCTCAACGATTTGGATGAGAATTTTAAGTCTTTAAAGGGTTTCCTTTGTATCTTTACCTCTTTTTCTACCTTGTTCAAAATATATGAGTGGTTAATTGGTCTAATGACATCGCTTTCAATTTGTATGTATGAACTTCAGGGTATTTTTTTTAATGAATCATTACTATGCGTGTGGGTGAGAAAAAAAATACACTTTTACGAGTTTCTAACCTGCATTTGTACTTAAAAAGAAAGATAAACTCTCACCAAATACATCTTAAGAATGCCTCATCTATTATGAGTTGGCATCTTAGGTTGTTCTAACCATACTAGACCATACATAGACCAATTGAGTTTTGGGGTAAAATGAGATGAACCATCTTAATTATTAGTGTCACGTATCAGTAAAATAAATAAATAGTGATTTTTATATATGATTTTGGATAATTCTCATTTTGTGAGGTAACTTTTAAAGTGAGTTAAACCAAATGTTCATTTCCTAATATAATATCAAAGCTATCCATTTTCGATGTTGGGGTACCCCGTATTATTAGGCCACCCATTTCATGTTATTTCACACCTTGTATGTTCATTTCTGGACATGCGTGGGGTGCGTTAGTGTTCCACATCGATAAAATAAAGAAAATAAGTTATAATCTCTATAAGTAGTTTTGAACAATCCTCATCTCTTGAGCTAACTTTTGAAATGAATTAGACCCAAAATCCATTCTCTTAAGATGAGTTAAGCTGGAAGTCCATTTCTTAATATAGACTGACTAAATTCGAGGCATTTGATTCATACAACACCTTGACGCAACTTGGGAAAGCGCAGTAGCTCAGCACCAGCGCAATAACTTGTCCAAGTGGGCCTTCATGGTCCATGCCAACATCCAAAACCAAGTGCATGTCACCCTCCTAAAATTAGGAACATGCCTTTTGTGAAGGTCCAAAAAACAAAGGGTTCCGAAGGCCCAATTTGACACTGTAATGTTAAATATTCAATGGGCCGAATAGAAACCATTTTGGACAAAAAATGATCCAAAAGAATCAAGTCTCATAGTTTGCTCCAAGCCTAAAAGTCAACTTTATTTTAAAAAAAACGAAGAAGAAGAAGAAGAAGAAGAAGAAAAATCACGTGGCGTTCAACAACAACAACAAAATGGACCCATCACTCAAAATAATCCTTTGAATATTATTACCAATAACAAATAAAAAAACTTAATGCTGTTTTTGTTTTTTTTACACATTCTTAATAGATTTGCACTTGAATTCAGATTCAGATATATTGTCTAAATTCATATTTCAGCAATTTGTAAAGATCATGTCGAAGTAGCATTTTTCAAAGGCTTGTTATCTCCATCCAATTCTATCCAACTTAATCAAAACGTGGACGACTAATTTCATTTTCATAAATGAAAAGACTGGGCGGTCGATCGTATCCCAGAAATTAAATATCTTATCAAATAAGAAAAAACTGGAAGCAATAATCAGATATCAAGGGTCAAAATCGATGTTCTTTTCCTGGATATATAGAAATCAAAGAGTAAAATTTTAATACGCAATTGGATTCTTTTCCCATCTGCTTTGTGCCTACATCACAGGGAAAGTCTCTCCAACTTTGAGCTGTCCATTAATCCATAAATAGGCCCGAAAATTATTTTAAACCCACTGTCGTTAAACGCATTGATACCTTCAATGGATTTTTGAATAAATTAATTGCAATAGCATAATTAGAAGAAAAGAAAATCTGAGAAGCCTTGACGGCAACATATAACTTTCAACTGTGACCGCCCCATTTTTGTTTTGCCGTTGCAAATAGGGAAAACCATATTGATGCACTATCTAAAAATTCTACAAAAATATGAAATTCAAATTTACTTCTTAATTTCATGATGCTACTTATTTTATCCCATGTCAAAAATCGAGCAGTGTGAGACTTGCATGCAAGCTGGTCTCTCTCGCTCACTTTTTAAAATATCTTTTTATGATGAAATACCCCCATCAATACATATTATTAATGGTGCGTAGAATCGATTTTGAGGTTCTTTAAAAAAACATATGTGAAACAGCATATTTCTCCTTTAGAAATGCGCTAATGTGAATACTATACTGGAGTTGAAAAATGAGCGATTAGATATATCTTTTGGACTTGAACCCACTAGACTTAATTAGGTGGCTCATCTTAAATGGATTTAGTGACTCATTTTAATCGATTATATTGATCATTTTTATGAGCATTAATAGGTATATCATGTATTTACACATGAAATAATACCTCGACAAAATTAAATTTTGATAAACTTCGTTGTGAAAAACATTTTATATTGAAATGGATAGAGACGAGAATAATAATTACATTTTGTATGTGTTTTCTTTTTTGGTTTTTTCTGGATATATACATGGACAAAGTTTACAGTCTCATTCATGTTACACATCTCAAGCCATGTTATGAAGTACGATGTGTCGCTTTCAATTTTGTTGTCAGCACCTTAACCTGGTCGACGTGCAAATTAGTGTAGTTTGACATGTGGTGCAATTCGACGTCACAGGAATTTTTAATTGGCTGATAGAGTCACATCATAAAAACATAAAAAAAATATGGAGTAGTTAAATACACGAAGTTCTTCCCAATCACGATAGATAAACCACCAAATTTGAAAGATATAGTAGCATCCAATCATGCACTCCACCTTTTGTAACCCTAATTGTTTATCGACCTGTTAAAGTGACTAGAGTCACAAGGCCCAGGCCTGACTAAACACACGGCTTTACCAATTCAACCGCTGGAGTGGATTGGGTTGAGTTTTAAAATATTGGTTCAACTGTTATGTGTATTTTTTTTGATAGTCTGAATAATTATTAGATCGTATAGTAATGATGATCGTGTCAAGATTTGTTTTGAGATAATTTATAAATTATTTTATTTTTTTAACTCATTGAGGTTTTCTTTTATATGGTCAAAAATTTTTATCATATGTGATACTAAAACAAAACACAATAAAGTGTGACTCTTGGAGATGAGTACGAGGAGTAATCCTAAGCTTAACCCGGCCGACAATTTGTCCAGCACAAGACATGTGTCGTCCATTTTGCCCCTTTCCTTATTTTCTAATTAATACACATTACGTGTGCATCCACTGATCATTACAAATCTCCCCTCCCTCCCTATTATCCATCGGAATTTTCAAAAAAGCACATTAAGCAATAATCACCCCTTAACATAATCTGGAAAACAACATTTTATTTTATTTATTAGTCTTCTTTCTTTTCTTGAATTAGAAAAACTAGATAAGGTTGCCCGTGGACAAGACGTATGCCAACACTATCAAACTCTTTTATTTTATTTATTTATTTTATTTTCATGTGGTCTCTCTCTCCTACTTCTCGTCGAAAGGTCATTTGCAAATTAGCCCTTGTGAATTTGATAATTGCGGAAAAGATCCTTGTGCAAAATTATAGGAAAAAAAGGGTCTCCTTGAACTTTTCAAAAAGTTACATAATCGCAACTTTAGAGTTGGTTGATGAGTCACATGAACTGCTTTTGAATCTGTCCTTGTGTATGAGCTTACAAAAAATGACGTTTTGATTCACTTGCTAGAAAATAAATATTATATGAGAATATAGAGTTTAGTTTATTTTTTGAAGAGAGTATTATTGGTTCCTCATGAACTATTCTTTTATAGATGATGCAAACTGGCCATGTCCCAAATAAATATTACTCTTGCTTTATTTTAGGATTTAATTTCTTGTATTATATCTTCATTATTCTAGAAATATTTTATATTTTTGTTTGTCAAAATATTTTCTCACCTCAAAATAAATAATGTAATGCTATTAAATTCTACTAATACATTTAGCAACAAAACTATAGAAATAATGTAAGTTTTTTTGCTTTAAGTTCTCGTCTGGATCTCTCTCAATTGGAGATAGGAATTCTATTCCACACGGAGTGATTGTAATGTGAAATAGCTTTGAAAAATAAAAATAGTACTAGCTCCCTCAATCCCAAAATTATGATTCTCATTTTTTTCAAAACTTTTTTCAGCTCAAACCAATAATTATAATTATTTAAATAAAATAATTATGTGATATTATTAAATTGTAAATATATTTTGTGTACATTTCTTATTTTCAAAATAGAGTAACATAGAGTCAATGGGAATTTTTATTTTGTGATGGAGGGAACAATAGTACCGTGTAAAGTGGCGTTTAAAGAGAAAGATGAGAAAGTAGAATATTGAGATTATGTTGATGTTGATAAGTGATGTCATCCATGATCCATGGCATGATGATTAATCCATGAGGGGGCGAAACCAGCGTAGCTTCCGCGAAAGTCACCTCTTGATTCGTCGGGTCCACTGCTCCACCCCCATTATCTGATATTTCTTGGCCAAGAATATGAGTAATAATAATACTAATAAAAAGAAAAAAAAAAGAGAGAGAAAAGAAAAAGGTGGTGAACAATAAAAGTGAAGCAGATAAAAGAGCGGGATAGGTCCTACCCTATGATCCAATATTGGACTTTGGTGATGACCAATTATGTTAACGTGTCTCTTAAGAAATGTCGCGTAGCAGCGTAGTCCATGCCCGCATGTCCGGACAGATTATTTATGAGCATTCTCAACATTAATTACGGTACTTCTGTCCGTTCTACAGTCGATTAAATTTGGAAACATTCAGAAATTTCTTATTTCCTGTTTCTTTTCATTTTGCAAGCTTTTGATTGGGACAAATGTGTTGGGTTTTGTACGTAGTTTGACAAATCCTGATGCTTGACTGGTGGCTCTATGGAATTGACGCTAAAATAAAAAAAAACAAAATTAGGTAAATTAGGGGCATCACTTTGTAGTTAAGGGTAAAAATTCATAATTTCAATTATGATATTAATGTAATCAAAATCGAAGTAGATATATTCTTATAATTAATTCTCAATACGGTCAATTCATAATTAAATAATTATTCTTATATGATTAATAAATTTTTCTAAGAATGATGCAGATACATTACTAATTTGTTGTACTTTTAACGAACAATACTATATATTGATAATTAACAATTTGAATTGCTTATTATTTAAAGAAATTATATTTGCTACAATAATTGTAATTATAACTTGTGGCTTACATTATGAAATTAACTTTATAGTAATTTTTTCGTAAGGACTACATAATTTTTTCATAGTGCAATCAATGATTTAGAAATTAATTTTTAAGTATTAAAATATATTTTTCGTAAGAGCAAAATCTTCTATTAATATGTGTTGTTGGGATGATGATTTATATGCCACAGACACTAACCTTCATATTTCACAATTAATTTGATCATCACCATGGTCTTGAATTTTTTGTAAGAAAATTATTAATTTTTTTACATTGAAATGATATTTTGTGCTTTAATATTTTTTACTTTTTGTCTTTATTTCTTCACGCTAAATCATTTCATTCAAATTAAATATAATATAGACACAGTCAAAAGTAAAAGTTCATGAAGTTTTTTCCGGACCATTCTGCCGAAATTGACCATAGACCAGGTTGTCTTTTTATGAATAATCTGGATTTAATTTTAGCCGTTGATGCGAATCTAAAACTGCTACTGGCACCTTTGACTCATATGTTTCAAAATAGTATCTAATGTTGACTAAACAAATGAAAGCGAACCCTGATAAGATTCAAACTGTGGAAGCGTCTTACAAATTACAATATGAAAACACCGTTTCCATGAACGAAAATTACTCAACTCAATTAATGGGTTGAAGCCATCAAGAATGCATTTCGGGACGTAAATAAATATTAAATGAATCGGATATATTATTTTTATATTCATATTTATTTAATTTTTTGAATATTCAAATACGAATATAGATTTGGCGAATATTAAAAAAATGATAACTGAATTCGTATCTGTCGAATATCGATCGAATTCGGATATATCCGTATTCAATTATAATTATTTATATTTTTTTATATTTTATTAAACTTATTCATATTCAAATTATTTTTTTATATTCATATTCGATAATAATTATTTAAATATCTATTTACAGATCTCCAAATACGTAAATCTATAAATTTATAACAAAAACATATTTTAATTAATAGAAGAAACTATATAATTTCATTAAAAAGAAAGCAATCAAACTAATAGTGTAATTTCTAATTAATAATTAACTTTATAATTGATTATTAGTACCTATTCATAATAATAATGGCATTTAAGTATATTAATTATAAAGCCAACCAACAATAATTGCGTTGATTAACTTTATTCTTCATTTTTTTCTATAATACAATAATTTTTTAAATTTATTCTTTTTCCTTCCCAATTCTTCAATTATAATATATATACATATATGAATTATGAGATTTTTATTAAAAAATATATAAACATATTATTTAATAAATATGCATCAGATTGGATATTAAACAGATTGAATACACATTTACTATATCCATATCCATTTATAATTGGATATCTACTAATAGGATATGAATAATATCTGCTTTAAACGAATTCGAATAAATTTTATATAAACAGATATGAATGCGAAAGGCAAACGAATTTTTAAATATCTATTTATAGCTCTAAATTCAGTGAGTTTTCAAAATAACTGTGGAAGGAAATAATTTCTGGAAAAATGATTGATTATTTGACATTAAAGGTCAAGTCACAAGTGAGCTCACCACAACCTACAATAAGGGTGGTCCTGAATTTTTTTGTTTTAGTTTGTATGATTTGGATTCTATAGTACAATCTACTCAATTTGCTCATACTTTGATTATAATAAATATTAGAGGTGTAGTTGATTCCAGCTAATCAAGCTATCAAGATCGAGTTTGATGAGCATAATATTTTGGGCTTAAACTTGGCTTTGCTCATGTTGATTTAATTCAACTTGAATTGTTAAGTAATTGTAAACAACTACAAGCTCGAACTCGAAATAAAATAATAAGATTATAATATATTTACTAAAAAATAAAAAGTAACATTTAATTATGCATTGACTCATGAGCCTTGAGTTTAAATACAAACAACTCAGGAGCAGCTTAAAATAGAGATGAAGCTCAGCTTGTGAGGCTCATGAACCAAGTCTACTCGTTTGCACCCTAAAAAATATTCTTTTCTATTTCATGATATGGAAAAAGGATTATCCCCACATTATCTTAAAAATATCCAAATATTTCAATATTTGTGTCTTTTCAATTAGGTTGAATTCAAAACCCAGCATAAGATATCAAATCCAAAGTGAAAACTACCAGATTGAGGCACGTGGCAACAGTATGATCTTACATTGATAATAAACAGTACTACTCCACATCAACAAAACCTTATAAATATTCCAAAATATATAGTGATGATAGTATGTCCATCTATTTCTATACTATTGCACTTTGTTTATTTCTATTCTATCTTTCAACTCTTTACTAACTAAAATATTGAAGGTTTTCGCTAGTATCAAGCAGCGACTCCAATCTTGTCTAACTTTTTTTCAATTTCAGGTTTTATTCCACCAACAATTCCAACCTTCTTGACCATGACCATTCAACCTACACAAGCTGAAAAATGGATTGACTCAAACAATTTTACAATAATTCCAAATCAAAAGTAAAAATTACTTTTCTGTTATTTCTTTTACTATCAAATTCTTTATTTCCTATATAAAAGTAACGCAAATTAACTTGACTGTTGAGAGAGTATATATACGAAATATCTCCCAAACCCACTCAACCAATCACTTATGCAATAAATCAAATTCATTGTACATCTCCAAAATTATGAGTAGGAAGTTTAGAGTGTCATCCTCCCACGATTTTCGTGCACATCAAATCATGTTGTTGATAATTGGTATGGTAGAAAAATATTGAGGAAGAGATACCATGGGAACATCACGTGAGCGTGACCCACCGGTCCCCTTAAAGTTGGGGCACCTCACGCGGCCATCACGCCCATGACCATCATCCATTCTATGCATACTCTTCTCTTCTTTTTTTCCCCCATTTTTTCTCTTCGTAATTTTCAACGGTTTATATTAAACGAAATTTCTCCATTCCTTTCTTAATCTGCACGCCTCTTTCCATTCCCTTCTCTCCATTTCCACGACGCTAATTGGACTTCGGACAAATACACGTGACCTAGCTAGTCCCTTTATCTTAGTATATCTTAATGTACAGTTATAACATAACATTATGTCCTACAAAAAATAGAAATTTCTTTTGGGTGCAAATCGAACTTTGGTATATGACACCAAGTGATGTATAATTTAAAAAATTGATTCATTATATGATAAAAACGATTTACGTTACAAATAGATGAATGTTGTCAGACTTGATTTGTATGAAAAATTTTACAAATTATATCACAAATATGTTCACTCATTGTACATCTACATGCAAATGAACTCAATTTTTGCTTTATTTCAATAATCTAAGACTTTAATTAGTGGCATTAATTAGAGTTGATAGCAACAATCGTGTGTTCTTTTTGTGTTCGTCGCAAGAGAAATTGGTTAGAATTAAATAATTTAGACATATAATTGTTTATATATATATATATATATACCTACAATCATACCCCAATCATACATCAATAATTGAGAAAATTCCGTAAAATCGGTACAGGTACAAGAAATAATTAATAAACAATAATTCCTTCACTATATATAATTCCCATAATTAATGATTTACATCCATTTGACATAAAAATAGAGGAACAACTGAAAAAAGAAAACATGATTAGTAATTATCTAATTTCTATAAATTAATTAGCTGCACTTATCTTTTCACACTACAGGCCCTTAACCGGACAAAAAAACAGGGTTGTGGGATGGGTTCCATATCCATATATACTGCAGCAGTATATTTTCTAAGGCCAACATCGTTTTTTTAACAAGCGGCTGATGGATTCGTGAAGGGATTGTAGAAGTGCGGCTTTGGAGCCATAGTAAAGGCACCCTTAGCCGCGTTTTCGGCGACGCTGCCGCCTATCCTCTCACAGGAAGGGCACATGGTGAGGGTGGCCGCCGGCAGCTGCATGTACAACGGCTGGGCTAGTTTCAGGGCCTTCAGCTCCGCCAGCTCCTTCTGCAGCCGCCGGTTCTCGTCCGTCAGCGTATCGCAGCATTTCTTCAAGAACTCGCAGTCTACTTCAGTTTGCTTCAGCTTAGTCCTGAGAAGAATGGAAAAGGCAATTATACCATTTCTGAACGAGCAGAAGAAATTATTCGATGGAAAAAAATAATTTCTTTCTTACAAGATAATTTCGGGAAATAGCAAAAAGATGAAACGCCGGGCCCCGTTGAAATCTTTTGGAATGATCTTTAGAAAGAGAAGCCCATGTCTCCGCTTTATTGTTTGTAAATAATTTAAAATTTACTCTTTTACTCTTTGGGTTTTTTTTTT
>JACGDI010005775.1:690084-729786 GCA_014898725.1 Jacaranda copaia
TTTTTTTGTGGTTGTCCAGATTGAGGAGTCATTCCCACAACTAGGAGATGGCAAATGCGCCTGCCCGGTCTCATCTTGAAGAGAAAGCCCTATTTGAAAAGGATCCTTACTTGCACTACTCATTTGGATTTTCTTATTCTCATATCTTGTTTAGATTTTTTACTCAAGGGTTTTTTCCTTTTGATAGAGAGAGTTCACCCTTGAAATCAATTTTATGAACTAATTACTGATGAAACATATATTAGTGAATTAGTGAAATAAATTCATCACGAGAATCATGTTTTATCATATATTTTATTAAATTTGTGATGAATTTTTTAATTATTAAAAGAGAATTTTTTAGGGGATCTCAATCCAAATTAAAACCTTTCACTTTCAAGGAAATCGAAATTTTAAAAAACAATTAAATACAGAAACATCTTAATAGATTATTACAGAAATTTCATTTTTCCTTAAAGAAGTACAAATAAAGTTACTTCATAGGTAATTCTTTTTCTATTTTTATTCATATTTTTCAAAAAAAAAAAAATCTTCTTAATTAAATAAGAAGGATAGTGGGTGACATTCAACAAATAAATTGACGTGGAGATTGGAGGGAATCAATAATACAATGATTAATGGGGAAGGAACAAAACATTATTATACACATATAAATGGGTAGAAAACTGATGAAATTTGGCACTGACAACAATGATGATAAGGGCCATGTGCATAAATAGGGCGATTTTACATCAAACAGGGTATAATCTTGATGATGCCGAGGACAAGATATATATCTAATTTGGAAATTTTTTTTCCCTCAGCAGGTAAAAGGGCATATCATATTCCACCGACTTATATTAAAAAAAAGCCCCACTCTATCACTCTGTAAAATATCATTCATCATTTCTTTCCCAGACTTTTCTCGGGATTAGACTTTCATATGGAAGCATCATTCTTTCGTTTGAAAGTAGAAAAGAACGCCCCCACCCCCACTTTTCATGACTCATTTCTCATCATCTAGATTGAGAAAAAAATATTGTAGAGTATGTTTTTTACTTATACACACATAAGCACATCATATATATATATATATGTTAGTTTTAGAATCTTAATATTATATTATACGTGTGTGAAACTTATGATATTGAAGTTTTGATAAAAAGAAAAAATTAAGATATACACATATATATATAGTAGAGTATGTGTGTGTTGGATGTCGTATGTGACAATTTTTTAGTTGGCACATGGGGGGGCGGGGGGCGGGGGGCGGCGGCGTTGGGTTTTACAGTTGAGGTTTGTGCCATAACTTTGTGTAGCACAAAGTTATGGCACATGGGGTCCCTCTAATGCTGACCATAATTTTGGTGGGTTTTTGTTCAAAGAGCAAACCAAATGGGCTTTTGCGTGATAATGTGTGGGTGGTCTTAGGAATGGGTGTGGACTATTTAAATTCAAGAACCCAGCAAGTAAAGTCCAATTCCTATTCCAAATATTTGGGAGTATATAAGAAAATAAACAACAAAATAATTCAAAATGGGATTGTATACAATTGCTTTTGATCGAAATGTATAAATTCTTTCATGAATTGATAAAAATGTCATAAAATTTTCATTTATCAATGCACTTTTAAAGTCTTTTTCCTTTAAATTTATATTGGTGTGTTTGGATCAATAAACAATGAGGAAAAGAAAGGAACAATGTAAAGATTTAGTTATTAAAGTACAAAGTTACATCATTTGAAGTGTGAAAAGAATTCTTCTTCACAGTTTTCATATTAAAATTCAATAGTTTTGATTTAGTCCACTAAAATAACACGCGATGTAATTCATGAACGGCTCAAATTATGAGTTACTATTCAATTAGATTGGATCAAATTTGATTAGGAGAGAACAAAAATCTTGAAGAGTGGATCATTTTTTATGGACAAGAGCATTTGACATCAATTCATTTTGACTTGACCTGCATTTGGAATTTAGAATACGTAGAAACGTTGATTTATGGTGCGTATCCTAAAGATTTTATATTTTTGGGAACCGCTAGTTTTAAAGAGTGGCACATGCTTCCTGCGTACCTAGAAATAGAACAAAGCCCATTTCCTCTTTCTTTTATGGGGGTACGTACATACAGAAGAATAAGTGCCCTTTTATGTTCTCCTCGAATCTCTTTTTCTTTTCTCTCTTGTTTTTTCCAGAGAATTAGCATGTTTTTTTTAATTTTTTTTTATTGGCTTTACTAAAAGCAAAGAAAAACGAAGAATCAGAATCAAAATTATCTTGAATCAAGATATCAGTAGTAAATCTTCAAGAATCGGAGGAGACCCGACCCGTGGAACTTAGGTATCCAGAAATTAATTAATAATAAAATAAATTTGACTTACGAGCTCAAAGCCGACGGAACATACGCAATTTAATGGATTCAGCGACCTCCGTTACCTGACAGGACTTGGGTACCCAAGGCACGTGGCTTCCACAAATATTTCTTTTTCTTTTTCTTTTTCTTTTTTGGTGGATTTCCACAAATATTTCTTCATTACAATAAATTGGTGATTGTGTATACTTTAAATTAATGAAGCTGCAAGGGATGCATGTATCTTGATTTAAATTGGGCCTTGACTAATAAGCAGTATTGATCCTATTAATCATTTTACAATGGGCCAAGCCCCGCTAATGACCCGAATCGTGCCATTGGATTAATTTATTTATAAAAAGGACGTTCAGCCACATTTTAATATTATTTAGCTAATTGTCAAATGTCATATACGTAATTAAAACCCTACTTTTTATTCTCTCGTTAATACTTGTATTGGTATATTCCTTACTGACGTATTGGTGGGATACATTGTAACAACTGTAACCAAATTAAATTTTGAGGCTTGGGCTTAGGTCGCGTGCAAAAGGCCCTCTGGCCTTGTTTAGTTAGAATGATAGGATTAGATATTATTAATAAATTTAAAATTTATTATCTAAAATATATATTAATATAGTCTAGTAAATTGTTTGCTTAGATGAATTAAAAATAATGATATCCTAACTATTATACAATTTTTTATTTGATTTATTAGGATTATTTCATGTGATAGATTAATAAAATGTTAAAGTCAACCTTAAATATTTACTAAAATTTCTTATTTTACCCTAAAAAAGAAGAACCTTTGTGCAATGAAATTTTGCAAAAAATATTCAAGTTTACCAACAAGTTAGCACAAACAATCGTTGTTTTTTAACTTTCACTCAAAACATCCTCTTTTTTATTGACTTATCTTTTCAATAAAAGAGTAAACAAACCCACCAACTTTCCTGAAATCAAGGATGCAACTTTTGTTTTTGGCCATTATCTACAATTTCAAGTGTATTTTAATTCCTTTGAAAAATAGGTTCCTTTAATGTCAAGAATTTAGAGGGAAGTAGGAGTAGGCTAAAGATTCATAAATATAGAACCACAAAAAGGCTAAATATAACTTAGTTACTCTACCCCAAGGATCTAATCATGCATTTAATAGGGATTTAGATCCAAAAAAGTCTACTTTTAAAGTTAAATCTTAAGGCAAGAGGAGAAAGACTCCAATGAACTCTTCAATTAAGCAACTTGCGCACAACAAAAAACACCAATAATTTACCACCTTCCACAACTCCAAAAATAATCAAATTTGGCAGAGAATACCATCACACACAAAGGTAGATGTTGTAAAAATTTTGTGCAAGTCAAGACTTCCAAAGTCCTTCAAGGAGAAACAAGACCCCTAAGTGTTGGACCTCTAATGCATTAATCAACACATCCAAGAACAACTCTAAATCAACCTCAAATTTTGTAGATAATGAGAGGATGAAGGTGAGCGAGTGGTGTTTGGAGAGGAATTGGAGAAGGAGAGAGTTTGGAGAGTGTGAAGTTTTAACACATGAAAAATCACACTTTTGAAGGGAAAATTGGAATAGAATGGATTAGCCTTCACATGGTCGGCCACCTTGGTATTTATAGAGGGGAAAGTGTGATGCAAGTTGGCATCACACCTCCCATGCTTGGTGGCAACTTGCCAACTTGCATGTGAATTTGAATTTCACGTGCATTTGCATTTAATTAGCATCTACATTTCATCGTATGAAATGTAATACAAAGTAACTCCAATTGAATTCAAATGAACTCTTTCATTTGATTTACCCTCCAAAATCCAAATACTCATGTTAATTAAATTAACTCTTTAATGTAATTAATTGATTTAAATTAACTCCTTAAGTCAATTAACTTAACTCTTTAAGTTAACTTAACTTAATTGTCACATGGCACCAATTAAATTAACTCCTTAATTTAATTGGACTAATTTAACTTTTAAATTATTTTGATTAATTTAATAATTGAATTAATCAAGTCAAGATGATCAAAATTTAGTCAACTGATTTCTTCTCCAAAATGCCTAAATAGAATTTTCTAACTTCTTAGAAAATTTCTTCCATCAAGTGAGAACTTCCTTTAGGCTTTTGTATGCGACTCATTAGATTCGTCCATTCATTAGACATGGGTTTACAACTCACTGTGATATTTTGAATATTAAAATATTCATATTTATTTAAATTTCTTTAAATTAATAACTCTTTCAATTAATCTCCATTAATCCCAACTAAATGGATGAATGAATATGTCTTAATAAACCATTCTAGCTCTACACTTGCCATGCAAATATGGTTTTTCCATCTCCTTTCTCCCGAAAGAGGTCTAAGATAAGATATTTGTTGGCTCTCTAATAGTCTCAATAACTATGTTTGGTTCCCCTTTATGACCTCATCTTTGGAAAACTCATTTTTCAAATTGTCATATTTTCTTGTGCAAGGATTTCATGGAATCAATCATTATAGAATACATAAGAGATGCTTATACCCAATCTCAACTCGGATGACCCGCTACATGGTTGGTGAAAAGTCAAAGTATGAGGACCTAAAATTAAGATTACCATAGATCCTTAGATCAAAGGGCTAATTATATGCACTAGCATAAAGAGAACTTACCACTTCAACTATCTAGTGGATTTTTTAGGTGGGTCTTCAGTGAACTTGTTCTCTAATAAGCACCCACTAATATATATCCATGTCTAACGTAGACCGCTCATGAAACAGAGTAATATCCAACTCCTTGGATTCATGCACCACTTGGAATCTTGATGCCTCGTCTCATAAGATTCTAAACTTGAAATATTTAAAATCATAACCATAGAGACTTATTTCATAATTACCACCAGTGCGTGACCAAGTCCCATAGCCTTGTGTGATTTAGGGGCTTCAACCAAATGCCAATGAAGTAAAATAAATATAAGATGAAGATGGCCATTTTATAAAAATATCATGCAATCAAGATTGTTTCACAAGTGAAATAGTTTATATGACAATCTAATTGGCTTCAGGGCACTATTCCCTAATCTCCCACTTGCCATAAAGCCAATTCCCTATAATCTTAAGGCTTATCTTCTCAAAATGCTCTTCAAAGACCTTTTGCATTAGGAGTTTTGTCAGTGGATCTGTTATATTTTCTTCTGTGGCAATTTTATCCACTCAACTATTACCTTTATCAATTGATCTCATTGATGAAATAATAATGCATTTACTTGTATTTAGATCATTGATGGGATCTTTGCTCAAGTCTTAAGTTGTCTTCAAAAGACAACCATAGGTTGTTGCACACTGGGCACTACATCCAACTTTTAGATGAAGTTTCACATCCAAACACCCTCATTTGTAGTTTCAGAAGCCACAAAATATTCCACCTCAATAGTAGAATCGACTGTGGCATTTTGTTTGGAACTCTTCCAACTTACTGCACCGCCATTGAGGCAAAATACGAATCCCCAGATAGATTTGAGATCATTTTTGTTGGATTGAAAACTAGAATCCAAAAACCCTTCGAGTTTCAATTCTCTATCACCATATATCAAAAATAAATCCTTAGTTCTTCTCAAGTACTTGAGGGTTGCTTTTACAACTTGCCAATGACAATCACTGGATTCGGATTGAAAAAGATTCATAATGCTTAGAGCATGTGCTACATCCAGCCATGTACATTGAACAACATACATTATGTTTTCAATGGCAGATGTATAAGATATGTGGGATATTTTTTCTCTCTCATTTTTAGTTTTAGGAGCCATAAACTTAGAGAGACAAAGACTATGTCCCATGGAAAGGAATTCTTTCTTGGATTCTTCCATCCTAAACTTATTTACTATCTTATCAATATACGGTATTTAGGAAAGCCCCAGCATCCTTTTTGATCAATCTCTATATATCCTTATTTTTAATACAAAAGATGTTTCTCCTAAATACTTCATAGAGAATTATGAAGACAACATGCTTTAGTACACTTGAATATTTCTCTAGCATTCCTATTTAGAAGAATGTCATCGACATAAAGTACAATAAATTGTGTTGAACTTCCACTAGCCTTTTTATACACATAAGGTTCATACACATTTTTGATAAAATCAAATGATTTGACTGTCTTATTGAAACATATGTTCCAACTTTGAGATGCTTGTTTTAGTCTATAAATAGACCTTTGAAGTTTGCAAACCTTTTACTCACTCTCTTTAGATGTAAATTTTTTTGGTTGCTCTATATAAATTTCTTCTTCAATGTTTCCATTGAGGAAAGCAGTTTGTATATCCATTTCCCCTATCTTATAGTCATAATATGCAATTATGGCAAGCATAATCCTAATAGACTTAGGCATAACTACCGGTGAAAAGGTTTTCTTGAAATCAATACTAGGTCTTTAAGTGTAACCTTTTGCCACAATTCTCGCCTTAAAGGGCATTATCTCTCCATCAACTTCTAGCTTTCACTTATAGAACCATTTACAAACAACGAGTGCTATACCTTTTGGTGGATTTACCAACTTCCATACTTGGTTGGAATATATGGAGTCCATTTTGAATTTCATGGCCTTTAGCCATTGTCCTGAATCTATGTCCTATATAGTTTCCTCATACGTCTTCGGATCATTATCTACTTGGCTCATTTCATGAAGAAATTTAAACCTTTTGGTTTGCTTCTTGATTCAATTCGACCTTCTTACAGGTTATGTGTGTTGCCATTAATTACTATTTGATAGCCCAAATAAATTAACTATAAAATTGGACCGCAAATTAAAGTCCATAATAAATTTGGGCTTTATATAGTGGGCCATTCCAAAATAAATTATAAAGATCTTATTTTATTTTGGATTAGCTAATTGGGCCTAACATATTTAAATATGGCCCATTAGCAAACTAAGCTCATCTCAAGTGGTATTTAAGCCCAAAGGAAGACTCAAACTTCAAGTCATCAAATACTAATTTGTGCCTATAAAAAGAAGTGTTGGGAGGCATACCACACATCAAGAAATTCATCAAGAAATTCAAGCATCAATCTCTCAAGTTTGAGCTCTTGTCACGAAGAAATGCTGCAACCATGAGGGTTCTTGATTTTCTTCAAAATCAACCAAATTTTGAAGACCTTAATATCAATACAAATACTTGATTTCAAGAAAGTTCATGATTTCATCCGCAAATCTAGGAGAGAATTGCGCATCTGATTCAAAAATAAGTATTAAGCCGTTGAATCAAATTCGAAGGAGAAGAATAAGAGGATTAGTCTTCAATTACGGAGATATTTCCAGAGATTGTAACCACTTTTTATTTAAATCAAATATTGAATTTGTCCATATTTTTCTTGTCTTGTAATTTTTTTTTGCAAACTCAAAATTTGTGTGAACAAATTTTTGGCACATCTAGTGGGACAATCTATGCCTCTCGTCTTTTTCTACTACATCAAAGTTCTAGTTTTCATTTTCAAACTCTCCATGGCACCCAAGAAGAATCAAGTCACCATTATAAATCAAACAAATGTTATGAATATTATTGCCACGACTGGTCAATCCTCTATTAGGGGTAAGATTGTTGATATTATTCCATCAAATGGCTTGAACTTAGCAAGTCCTACAGAGATCAAGTCTAAATAATCTCTTTTGTTGTGTTGCGTACGATGGTAACTAAAATAACTACAGTGGATAAGCAACTTGCTCAGATGGCTCAAGTCATAGCTGATCTCCAGAAGATTGTGGAAAATAAAGACCTCCAAATTGCACAATTAATGAATAAGATGGAGCACTCAAATACTAAAGAGTCTAGCCAGAATTGCTCATTCTCCTCAAATTATGTTGAAAATGAGAAATAAATTAATAAGGCGCCATCCAAGCAAAACTTAGTGCAGAAATCTAATCACTCCACGACATCCGTCGCTGCACTATTCGTGCAACAACTGAAAAAGATGACAGCTAACACTATCAGAGCACAGTGTAAAACTTGCTCGTATACTCAAAACCATACACTAAGCGAATTGATGCACTAAGGATGCTAATAGGTTACCAGCTACCAAAGCTCTGTTTAATGGAAAAGGTAATCCAAAGCAATGTATTACCTACATTATGAAAACGTGCAATAATGCAGGAACTAATGGAGACCTCCTCATAAAGTAATTCATGAGATCACTCAAGGGAAATGCATTTGATTGGTATGTTGATCTAGAGCTTGAATCTATAGACAGTTGGGCAGAAATGGAGAGAGAGTTTCTAAACTACTTCTACAGCACTCGTCGCACTGTGAGCATGATTGAGCTTACTAATGCAAAACAGTGAAAGGACGAGCTAGTTGTTGACTACATCAACCATTAGCGTGCACTAAGCTTGAATTGCAAGGATAGATTATCAGAAGTCTCAGCAATAGAGATGTACATCCAGAGGATGCATTGGGGGCTTCTTTATATCTTTCAAAGAATCAAGCCACACAAGTTTGAAGAACTAGCAACTTGTGCTCATGACATAGAGTTAAGCATTGCAAACCATATGCCTACTTTTTCGATAGATAATCAAAAAAACGATAGAAAGGACTTAAAAAAAATGAGAAGTTAATCAAAACTATTGTAAAGGAGTCCATGGAAGTTAAAGTAGGTCTTATCAAGATTTTAGCAAATAGTAACAAAGGAGAAAAACCTGATCAACTTGTGCTAACTGAAAGGCATTGACTTACATTGAAAGAATTACAGAAAAATGAGTACCCATTCCCTAACTCAGAAGTCCCGTAGATCTTTAACAAGTTATTAGCAAGAAAAATGATCGAGTTGCCAAGCCAAAATGCCCTAACGAAGTTGGGAAGGTGCATGACCCAAAACACTATAAGTATCTTTGAGTTTGATGCCAAAAAGAATAATTTTATAGAGCACCAATTGAAAGCAAAAAAAGTAATCTGGTATCTCTTTTTTTGATAATCTTGTACAAAGCCTTTTATATGGCTAAAAACCCTACTAATTAAGGTTGTAACCACCCACTAAATCTTTAATTATCCATATTCATCAGAATTAATCAACACGGTGCCACGTGTGACCCACGTTCCTTGTCTCTCAATTGTATTGGGCTAAAATGGCAACTCTAAGATTAGCTCAGGCACCTCAAACCCTCATCTTGACTGTTTCCTCTGAGATTAGCTCAAGCACCTCAAGCCTTCATCTTGGCTGCTGTTTATGAATTCAGCTCGAGCACCTCAAACTTTCATCCTAACTGTTTCTTCTAACTTAAGCTCGGCTTGTCTATTGAGGGTGATCTCCAACTGAACGGCTTTCCAATCATGGCATTCATGACCACTTTAGCTTGGGTTGGGGATACAAACGCATTACCTCACCCCTATGAAAATCAAGTTCAAAAGGTCTGAACTATGATAGTTCGAGCTAATGGGTAGTGAAGAGAGTGAAGTGGTCTGAGGGATGAGTATTTCCAATAGGATGATCTCTCAAGCTTATTGACGCCCAAGTTGGGCCCAAGCTGTCCTGCAATGATTTCACCCCTTTCCAAGGAATAACTATCATTGCTTTGTCCTTCCTCAAGTTCTCATGTCTTATCCATAGCATTAGTTGATCTGTCCTATCTTGCATATCCCCAGAGACACGTGTACGGTGGAGTTTGAGGGAGTTTAAAAGCCCTCTCCCTTTCTCTATAAAAGCCATGCTTGTTCAGCCTTTTCTTTCCTTTGCTATTTCTGCAAACCCTCTCCCACTATTCTTTTTCCTTTTTCATTTTTGCCATGCATTTTGGCAATACTTCGCTATCTGGGTAGCGATCGCCATCGTGATTTGAAAAAAACTCCGCTCACTTTCCGCGCCTTTAGAAAATGAGTCTTGGTTTTTTCTGATTCTTTACTTTGTATTTTTCAGTTTTATTTCATTAGATTTCTCAAAATGTCCATTGAGTTGATTGGGGATGGTGACTTGGATGACTCAGTTCTCAGTATCCCACTAAAAGTGATGAGAGAGACTGAGCATGGCATAACCCAGGCGGGGCTGCCTTATTATGAAATGTATTTCTCTAGAATGACTAGGCACAAGAGCCGTAAGTTGAGAGAGATTATGGGTATCCCAGAGGAGTATCATATAGTAGTGCCTAAGTCTTTAGATCGGCCGCACCACTCCCTTTCAGGGTTTCTATGCTTTTATGTAGAACAAATGCACGGCAAGCTGCATTTTTCTATGCCCAATTTGTTTAAGTTGGTGTCTAGGGGCTTGGGCATTCCACTTAATCAATTCACCCCCAATTTATTTAAGCTAATGACTGGCTTCATTATCCAATGTAGACACTTGCACGTAGAACTTACAGCTACCCTCTTCTATTCTCTTTTTTATCCTAAATCTTTAGGTTTTGGACTGTTTTACTTGACATCACGAAAGGATGTGCGTTTGCTATCGAAATACCCCACCTCGATGAAATATTGAAAGAAGTATTACGTGTACATAGCATCACTTGAGCTGTGGGGCTTCCCCGAGATATGGATAGAACATATGCCCTCAGAGAGCTCAGCCAAGAGTAAGACATTCCCATCGGGTCAGCAATTCTTGCTAGACAAGCTAAATAGTTGTCAGCTACAATTGACATACTTGGGAACACTAGGCTTTTTGTACCACTTTGCCATAAGTCCTAAAGCTAAGGAGCTTCCCGAGTCATTTTGTATACATTTTTTTCCTTAAGATGAATGCTGTTCGGGTGATTTTGTTTCTGATCCCCTCCTTTTTTTAGAAAAGATTTCTACCAAAGCTTTTTTGTTGGCCGCGGCGGCTAGCCAGCCAGGCAGACAAAAGAACAACTATCCTCCAAAATGAACTAGTGGAGCTAGCTCTTCCCACAAGGCTCTAGTTGAGTCGCCTTTGAGTAAATATCAAACCCCTTCTCCTCTAGCTCTGGCGCCTAAAAGACATGTAGTTGCTAAGCCAGCCGACCCAGTTTCAGTCGAGGAGAACATCCTAGAGAAGTTGAGCTTTTTGACTCTGCATTGCAGCTGACCTAATAACTATCTCATGGCCAAAAGCTCGGTCTTAATGGACTCCACTCATAACCTGGGCAGGGACCTCTTGTGGGGAATTTCAACTACCTCAGATTGGTAGCTAGCCAATGAAATGCCCTTTGATAGCCTTCGTAATTAGGTCGCTTCCTATCTTTCAAAGGTATGCTACTTCCAAAAGCTAAACTTTTACTTCTACTTGTCTTTTCTTGATTTTTATTAACCTTTTTTTTAGACGAGTATTCTTACAGAGAGCGTTCACGCTCGATGGGAAGGGAAACACCAACAACTAGAGATAAATAACTAGAAATTGAAAGCCGAGCTGGATAAGCCTCATGCTTAGATGAGCCAGTTCGTGAACTTAAGGTAGTAGCTTTCCACATTGCGAGCCAAGCATGATGAGGTGGTTGGCAGCTTAGCTAAGTTTGAGCTTTAGATATCCGAGCTGATGTCTCAGCAGGAAAAAGTGCTAGAGAAGGCTCGGGAGGAGGGCCATCGTGAAGGGTGGGATATCTTCTTCGAGGTATTCTAATACACAGAGGAGGAGAGGAACTTCTTGGAAGCCAGCTGGAGATCTCGCCTGAGCGAGTATCTAAAGAGTAATGATTTTAAGCAGATACTTGTAAAAAAAGCTCTGAAGTACTACTATCATGGCATCAACATTCGTGCAGATCAATTGTAGGCCAGAGGAGTGCTACGCATGGAATAGCTGGACGAGAATGTAGATCGAATGTTTAGGCTAGAAACCCTCCCATTAGACTCAAAAGATGATGACCCTACTGATGAAGTTGAAGGCGATCATGTTGAGCCCCAATCGGCAGTTGAGTTGGGGTCAGAGATCGAGACTTTAGGAGGGACCAAGGTATTCTTTAGAGTTGGCCCTTGAACTAAGTTGCCACCCCGGCTATTGCGTCACTCTCAAGTAGACTGACCCGAGTAATTGAAAGTTTTTGTAACACACCCTGCCCACTTGTTAGGGCCCCCTCTTTTTTTACAAATGTAACCATATTACTTAATGGAATTGAGGATTTTGTATTTTTCAGTCTTGATCATTCGCCCTTCAATTTTGCCGCATCAATATTAACTTCAACTTCCTACAAATGCCCTAGGTATTTCTCATCGATTGTAGTTTAGCTATGCTTAGTCGTCTTAGATCAGCCGAGTTGATTTTTATTTAACATTCACCATATTTAGTTTAGATCAGCAGAGCTAATTTTCATTTGGCATTCGCCATCTTTAGTTTAGATCAACTGTGCTAATTTTTGTTTGGCATTTACCATCTTTAGTTTAGATCAATCAGGCTGATTTTTATTTGTCATTCATCATCTTTATTTTAGATCAGCTGGGCTGATTTTTATTTAGCATTCACCATCTTCAGTTTAGATCAGCCTAACTGATTTTCATTTTGCATTTGCTATCTTCAATTTAGATCAATCGGGCTGATTTTCATTTGGCATTCACCATCTTCAGTTTAGAGCCGGGCTAATTTTTCATTTGGCATTCACCCTCAAGTTGTTTAGATCAGCTGAGCTGATTTTTCTTTGGTATTCACCTTTAGTTTAGATTAGTTGAGCTAATTTGCATTTGGTATTCGCCTTTAGTTTAGATCAGCCGAGCTGATTTGCATTTGGTATTCGCCTTAGTAGTTTGGATCAATAATTTTAAAAAAGTAAATGACATTTTCGAAACTTAACAAGAGATAAGTTGATCCTGCCTGACTAGAACTTACAAGAAATGGAAATTGACTTCATCTAATTTCTATGAGAACTAAACATAGCAAGACAATCAATGTAGAGTAAGAAAAGTGAAGCAAATTCTAAAAGAAATTACATGTAAAAATGCCGCAAGTTCTGCACATTTCACAGCCAAGCTAACTTCCTCATTTCTATCATTTCCAGCTCATAAGCTCTCCCTTTTAGCACTATGATCACCCTGTATGGCCCCTCCCAATTGGGTTCCAATTTTCCAACATTTCCCAGTGTGTCCACTCTTCTCAAGACCTAATCTCCTACCTAGAAACTATGAGGCTTGACCCTTTTATTGAAGACTGTTTGAATCCTTTGCTTGTACTTAGCCGACCTGAGGCAAGCGTTCTCTTTCATTTCTTCGATCATATCCAGAGAATCTTGGAGCAACTCCCTATTCTCCTCAGGATTGTATGCCAGTCCCTAATGTGATTCCAAACCCATCTCGGCTGGTATAAGCGCATCCACACCATAAACCATGCTAAAAGGTGTTTCCCCGGTTGACACTTTTGACATAGTCCTATGAGCCCATAATACTCCAGGAAGCTTATCTACCCAACCACCACCAGCTTGATTCAACCTTTTCTTCAGACTTCTCAAGAGATCGCCATTGATGACCTTAGTCTGCCCATTGGTTTGCGGGTGGGCTATGGCACTGAAGTGTTGGACAATCTTCATTTCTTTACACCAGGCTTGCACCTTAGCTCCTTGGAATTGCCTCCCATTGTTCGAGACTAACTCCCTGGGAATGCCATACTTGCAGACTATGTTCTTCCACAAGAATTTGAGCACCTTGTTCTCTGTTATTTTAGCTAAGGGCTCCGCTTCTACCCACTTATTGAAATAACCCATCGCAACCAATCGAAACTTTCTCTGCTTGGCTGCTGTGGGGAAAGGTCCCATAATATCCATTCCCCATTTGGCAAAGGGGCAGGGGCACTCATTCCATGCATGGGCTTGGTGGGTACATAGCTGACCTGGGTGTGCCTCTGATACTTATCACATTTCTTCACCAACTCTCTTGTGTCAGCTCAGACAGAAGGCTAGAAGTACCCAGCTCGGATAGTTTTGCAGACTAGTGCAGTCCCTCCTAAGTGATTTCCGCAGCATCTTTTGTAAATTTCTCACATGATATATTTCCCTTCTTGAGGGGACAAACAGCGTAGCAATAGTTGAGAAAAGCCTCTCTTGTACAACAGTCTGTTCACCATGGTGAATCACATTGCTCGCACATGTAACTTATGATTAGTTGTTAGGTTATCTCCATGTACGTATCGTATGATGGGGTTCCTCCAATCTTGACCTTCTTCCATTGTGAAGACTTTAGCTTCAAGATTTTCTTTCTCCAACTCATGGATCGTGATTCGCAGGGTGTTACACTCATTGAGAGCGCTAGCTATCTTGGCCAAATAATCTACTTTGTTGTTCTCCTCCCGAGGTACCTGGGTTATTTGAAGCTCGACTAGGTCTTGTCGTAGCTTATCTATCGCTGTAGATATTTGTTCATTTTGGCTTCTTTGGCCCCATACTGTTCTTCGATCAACTTTGCTATTAACTATGAATCGATGAATACCTGGACGTATCTGATGCCACTTTGCACTGCCATTTTAATCTCTCATATCACGGCCTCATATTCTGCTTTGTTGTTGGATGCCTTAAAATGAAACTTCACTGCAAACTCCATTTCTTCCCTTTCAAAATCAACAATGACAATTCCAACTCCACTTCCTCCATGTCCTAACAACCCATCCATATACACCACCTAAAAGCTTTCATCCCCCCTTATAGGTGCATCTGCTACAAAGTCCGCTAGGGCCTGCGCCTTTATGGTGTTCTTAGGGGCATAGCCAATATCGTATTCTCCCAACTCCACTGACCATTTAACTAGTTTTCTTGCCACATCAGCTTTCCCATGAGTTTGCTTCAATGGGGGGTTAGTTCGCACGACTATAGGATGAGATAAAAAGTATGGCCATAACCTCCTTGCCATGACTACCAAAGCTAGTGCCATTTTCTCAATTTTTGGGTATCTCAGCTCAGCCAAATGTAAAATCTTGCTGATATAATATACTGGCTTCTGTACTGTTCTATCCTCTTTTATAAGTACCGAGCTCACTTCCTGTTCAGATGCTGCTAAATATAAATAGAGAGTTTCCCTTAGGGTGGGCTTTGTTAGCAAAGAGAGCTCTGCTAAGTAGGCTTTTAGCTCCTCAAACGTACATTGCGTTGCTTCCCCCCATTTGAATTGCTTCACCTTTCACAAAATTTCAAAAAAAGGTTAACTTCTATCAGCTAATCTGGATATGAATCTGCTCACAGCGGCCATCCTTCCAGCCGACCTCTGGACTTCATTCACAATTATTGGGGGACTCATCTCCAAAATAGCTTGGATTTTTTCTGGGTTAGCCTCAATTCCTCTTTTGATCACCAGATAGCCTAAAAACTTGCATCTCTTTACTCCAAATGTACACTTCTTTGGGTTTAACTTTATCCTATACTTGCGCAAGGTTTTGAAAATTTCCTTCAAATCCCTAACATGTTCAGCTTGACTTGCAGTTTTTACCAGCATGTCGTCAACATACACTTCCATATTTTGATTGATCTGATGTTTGGACATCCGATCAACTTGCCTTTGATATGTGGCTTCTGTATTCTTTAGACCAAAAGGCATGACTAGATAATAGTAGATCCCTTGGGACGTGATAAAGCTTACCCATATATGATCCTTCGAGCTGAGTGGAATTTGGTGGTATCCTTACGAGGTATCTATTATGCTAAGGAATTCGCATCCAAAAGTAGAGTCCACCATCAGATCAATCCTGGGTAAAGGGTAGAAATCTTTTAGCCAGGTTTTGTTCAAATCCCTAAAATCTATGCACACTCTCCACTTGTGTGCCTGCTTTGGCACCAACACCACATTAGAGATCCACTCAGGGAACTAGATTTCCACAATATACCTTACATCTAAAAGCTTCTCTACCTTCTGTTGGATTATGCAATCCTTCTTAGGACCGAAATGCCTATTTTTCTATTTGACTGGCCTGACAGTTGGATCCACAGTAAGTTTGTGCTCAGCCACTTTTGGGTCTATACCTATAAGGTTTTTGACAAAAAAGGCAAAAACATTCACATAATCCCTTAGTGCAACAATTAGCTCTACCTTTAGGCCAGTCTCTAGGTGGGAGCTTATTCATGTGATCTTGTTAAAATCTCTCAGGACCAACTCTATTAATAGACGCTCTCCCTTATGTTCAATTTGTTGTTGCTTTTCCACACCCATGAGTGTGCCCGTGCCATTTTGCCTCTGCTTACATCCGACCTCATCATCCTTGTGGGATCCCTTTCTCACTGCATCAACATAGCACTTCTTGAAAGTATACTAATCTCCTACTACGTCCCTTACCAATTGTCCCACCACGTACTTCAGCTGTATATGGTGTGGGGAAGCTATTACCTGAAATAGTTGCAACATGGGCCTGCCAAAAATCACATTATACGTTGAAGGGGCATCTACTATTAAGAAATTTACCATATATATTTTTTAGCACATTTCTGTCCGCAAAGAGACTGGCAAGAAAATTCATCCCTTGGGTCGAATTGCTTCTCCTGAGAATCCAAAGAGTGACATTTCCACTGGCTCGAGCATAGTATTTTCCAGATCCATCTGTTGAAAGGTATTATAGAAAATAATATTTATCGAGCTACCTCCATCAACAAAGATGCAGGCTACTTCATAGTTGGCTATCATCGTTGTAATAATCAAAGCATCTTGATGAGGCAAATGTAGTATCTTCAAGTCTTCTGGTCCAAACTGGATAACTGGGATGTCGTTAACGGTAAAGATAAAAGCTACCTCCATATTTTTGTGCACAGTTGCCCTAGCTCTTGCTTTTCTAGCTCAGTGAGTGTCTCCCTCAGTCGATCCTCCCAAAATGTGAATCACTCCTCTGACAACCCCATTTTTAGCATCATTATCCCTATTAGGTTGTTAGAATTTTGGTTGTCTCTCCTTGTTTTGTGCAAGGCGCTTGTCTTTGCCTTTGGCTCTTATTCTGAGTGCAAATTCATTCAACCATCCATCTCGCGCACTAGCTGCTCCAACTAATTCCGCAAGTGGTCACATTCTTCCATCTCATGTCTGTACTCATTGTGAAAGCAACATAATCTGTCAGACCTGGGCTATCTTGGCAGGTCTCTATGAAAGCATCGCCATCGAAGCAGGTTAAAATGCTCAATAGCCTGCATAACTTGTTCTCTAGGTAGCCGTAGGGGGGTGTGGTGATCGAATTTTTTCCCTAGCACTGATGGAACTTTCACTTGCCGCATAAGCACAGCTCTACGTCTCTCTTCTTGCCTAGATTTTTTATTGGTAAGAACTTCTTTCATGTCCCTTCTCTTCTCCTTCAACTCCCTCTCCTTCGAACCACAGTCTTTCTCCTTGTAAATATACTTATCTGCCCACCTCAAGAGCTCATCGTAGCTTTCCGCTAGCTTTCTACTTAAGGATCGAAAGAAAGAACCAAGTCACAACCCTTGAGCGAAGCACCACTTAATAATTTCGGAGTGGCCGAAGGAACCTCCAAGGCCACCGAGTGAACCACCTCACAAAACTTCTCAAGCTTTCCACCTCCCCTTGCTAAAAGGAAAGTAAACATTGCGCACTTCTCTTATACTGTTTGTTACTGGTAAATTGATGCAGGAATCTTCATGCAAATTCATCAAATGTATGAATAGACCGGGGTGGTAATCACCCAAACTATCATTGAGCAGCCCTTTCTAGGGTGGTAAAGAAGGTCCTACACTTCACTCCATCCGAGAATTGATATAGCAGTGCCAGGTTCTCAAATTCGCACAAGTGATCAGCAAGGTCAGCGATGCCCATGTACCTAGGCATATTGAAGAATTTGTGGTTCTTCAGGAATGGATCACGTAATATGGCCTCATTAAACGATGAGGCCTTGACTTTTTCTCCCATCCTTCCTTCGATCCTCCTCCTCATCTCTTCCATCTCCCTTCTCATTTCTTCAACTTTTGCCATCCAATCTGATTGAGACTTGTCATTTCTATCCATGCCATGCCCTATTGAGATCTAACTTTCTGCCACTGCTTTTGCATCTGCTAAGTGGGTAGGGATCTTTAAGTGAACCTCCTTGGGTATGTTCAGTGTACCTCCCTTTCTAGGTTCTTTTAGTGTTCTCCAACTAGGGCCACTGTGACTTTTTGTCCTCCTATGACCAGTCCCAAATTATTAAGGAAAGGTGGTCCAGCTATAACTATGCCCTACACAATTGCTCCTGACACCAAGACAGCTTTGGGGCTCTGCACAGAGGCTACACCCACGGGCATGTGGGCTACTGGAGTGACCGTCGCTCTTATTAGAGATATGAGGCTAACTAATCTAGAAAGGGGCACAAGGGTGGGAGGTGATGGGATATTAGGTGCTATTCCTGATAGAAAAGAGATGACCATAGGGTCTGGCGACGTTGGTAGGGGATGCATGCATGATTTCAACTGATTAGGTGGCAACAATAATGCCAAATGTTGACCATAAGAAGTTGGTCAACTGTTCTGTAATCATTTGCCCCACCATTGGAGGCACCAGAACAACTCTTCCTTCAGTAACTGTTAGTTGTGCCACCATAGCTTATGGCAAGGCAGCTACAGTCATAGGTGTTGGCTTATCCTGTGACATCATCTTCAAACCTCTCTCTCCATTCTCTTTCGAATTGTTGATTCTCACATCTCAACTCCAAATCTGTTTCCCAAAGTTGACGCTAAATTGATGCCAAAAAGAATAATTTTAAAGAGCACCAATTGAAAGCAAAAAAGGGTAATCTGGTATCTCTTTTTTTGAAAATCTCGTACAAGGCCTTTTATATAGCGAGGAACCCCACTAACTAAGGTTTTAATCGCCTACTAAACTTCTAATTATCCACATTCATCAGAATTGATCAACATGGTGCCACATGTGGCCCACATTCCTTATCTCTCGATTGTATTGGGCTAAAACTACAACTCTGAGATCAGCTTGGGCACCTCAAACCCTCATCTCGGCTGTTTTCTTTGAAATCAACTTGGGTACCTCAAGCCTTCATCTCGGCTGCTGCTTATGAATTCAACTCAGGCACCTCAAACCTTTATCTCAACTATTTCTTCTGACTTAAGCTCGGCTTATCTGTTAGGGGTGATCTCTAGCTGAACGACTTTCCAATCATAGCTCAGGCTGGGGATACATACGCATTAGAGTTGCTAGCCATTCTATAGAAAAATATTTTGTGGTTAAAGAGAAAATTATGATGCCAGCCAAAGATGAAAAAATCATCCTTGATATCAAAGATGCCGCGAATGCAAATGTTGCCAGTATCACAACTATTACAAATGCTACTTGCAACCAAAAGAATATTTTTTCCCCACTCATAGGGACATTGAGGATACTTCAATTCAGAAGTATAGATCCAATCATGTTTGAAGTTTTGTTCATTGATAAAAAGGAAAAGTCAAACACGAGTTTTGTTTCTAAAACTAAAGATGATGGCAAATGGATTCTTGTGATACACCAGCGGAGGCAAACGCAACATATCCACCAATTCCATCCATCATTCTTGAAGAGACAACATCTTGCCCAATGCCCTTAATTAAAGTTAGCGAGAAATATGAAATCTTCTCATGTTGAGCTGAGAACATTGAGAAGAAATCATTGGGATCCTATTACTCTATGAGATTTTTTTTCCTACGACATTTTTTGAGCAGAAGGTCAAAATGGCATTTACTGCATTTGGAGAAGTGGAGAGCTAAAATTTTACTTTTTATTATGCAGTTATTACCTTTATAGATGAAGACTTGTTATTGGGATGCTCTATAATCGAACGCTCTTTGTTTTTAGATTTATGTAAGATTAGAAAATCAGCAGCATGCTTATTGACGGGGAATCAGTGGTTAACATCATGCCAAAATCCACTATGAAATAATTGGGGATCACAGTTTAGGACTAATCTCGCAGTTGCTTGATCATTCAAAGTTTCAACTAGGGAGGCCAGTGAGCCATTGGAATGATCCGCCTAGATTTTACTATTAGAGAATTAAAAGGTGATACTTTATTTCATGTCATTGATGCAAGGACTTCTTCCAACTTATTGCTAAAACGACCATGGCTTCATGAAAATAAAGTGGTTCCATCTACCCTTCACTAATGCTTTAAATATTTAAAAAATAGTGATATAATGAAGGTTGATACGGATATGAAACCATTCATTGAGGTAGAGTCATACTTTGTAGATGCCAAACTGTATTTAGACCCAAGGTCGGTGTAGGAAATACTGTTGTTAAAGATCCAGGCAATCATCCTACCGAGGGAAAGCATGTCGAATTCATAACTCCAAAGTCTGGTGATCAAAAGTTTAAGAGGTTGAACACTGCTGAAACTTTAGCAAGTAAAGTTATTAAATCTGAAAGGACACCTAATTTACCAGTATTTTGATACACCCTTCGATTGCGATGAAAGGAAAGATAAAAGTTATCTAAAACATACATTCGATCACTGCACAATAAAAGAAAACAAATCAAAGGGGTAGGATCTAATAACTACAAAGTTATGAGGAAGACGTTGATCATACCCATCATCAATTTGAACTCAAAAGCCTCAACTGGGTTTTCTCATAGCGGTACTTAACATCAAGAGTTTCATGGGATGTTTAATCTAAAAGCATATAGTCTCTTGGCTAAGTTTGGATATGACTTCTCCAATCTATCTGAGTTAGGGGAGTTGAAGCCAGAGTTAACTAGAGAAAAGATCTATGGCCTCAGCAACATACAACAAAACTTACAAAGCCAAGGGTTTCATCTTGATCAGCCAAGGACTGACTTAGGGTATGCACCAAATGAGCCAATCAGAATACATGTGATGAAAAATGATAAGTGTGTTACTGTCCAACATACTGCAACTGACAAAGGTGGAAATGATGGAAGTCAAAAGTCAAGTGATTGTTATGTCTCTGTATTTAATCGACTCGGCACTCACACCAACCATCCTTCTGTCTTTGATAGATTTAGTTAGAATCCATCAATTTGTAAAGGGCTTAGGACAAGTCATCCACAAGGGTCAGTCTTCAACCAACTAGGAAGTAATACTATAGAAAAATCAAGGAAAAGAACTAACTGTGATGAGGCTGACATGATGGAGTTCAGAGCAAAAGGTCAAACTATTTGCTTATCTCAATCAAGTGAAGCTAAATTCTCGATCCTAATCATCAATATGGATAAATCAATAAAGGTGATGTGACGTACCATGAGACATTCATTTGATGAAGATAGTGGACATGAGGATAAAGTGGAGGTCACTATAAGCTCTAACTACACAAGTGTTATAGAAGAGCCAAGCCCTCAGTACCTTGGAGAGTTTGACAGATTGATTATGGGTCACTTTGTGCAAGATACAAATTATCATAGGTGGAGAGCGGATAGAGTTATGCAATGAAGGGTCACATTTCAAAGTGTAGAGGTTGTAGACACGATACAGTCTGATGATAATAAAGATAATGAGCTGCACTCATGTCATCATATTGCGATTGATGAAGACTCTGACTCAAATGCCTCTGAAGATGATTTTCAAGAAGCCCCCCTATAACTTGAAGATGGTAGACAAGAAACTGTGGATGAGCTTAAAGAATTAAATCCTAGCACAGCGGAGGAGCCACACCCTATATTCATAAGTTCCTTCTTAACTAATGAATAAGAAGAGCAATACTTAAGAACTTTGAGTGAGTACATAGATGTCTTTGCTTGGACATATAAAGAGATGTTGAGATTAGATCCCAAAATTGCAATTCATCACCTCGGCATAAGGCATGGGGTATGCCCAATGAAGCAATCGCAGCGAATTCTCCACCCAAAGCTTATCCCTTGAATTGAAGTTGAAGTAAACAAGCTTATTAATGCTGGGTTTATCAGAGAAGTTAAGTATCCGACATAGATATCCAGCATTGTGCTTATCAAGAAGAAAAATGGCCAAATATGTATTTGTGTTGACTTTTGAGACTTAAATAAAGTATGCCTGAAAGATGATTTTTCGTTGCCTATCATCAGGCTCATGGTCGATGTAACTACTGGTCATGAGGCCTTGTCCTTCATGGATGGATCCTCAAGATACAACCAAATTAGAATGTCACCACAAGATTAGGAGTGTACGACTTTTTGTACTCCAAACGGGATCTACTGTTATAAAGTAATGCCTTTCAGGTTGAAGAATACAGGTGCTACTTACCAACGTGCTATCTTTGATGACGTGGTGCAGAAAAGAGTTGAATGTTATGTTGATGATTTGGTTGTTAAAAGTAAGAAAAGAAGTGATCACTTGGCAGATCTTCGGGTGGTGTTTAATCGATTGTGAAAATATAACTTGAAGATGAATCCCTTCAAGTGTGCATTTGGTGTTACATTACGTAAGTTTCTTAGCTTTATAGTCTGTCATAGAGTTATTGAGGTCGATCCCACAAAGATAGATGCCATTCAAAAGGTGCCTACATTGAGGGACTTAAAGGAATTGTGGAGCTTGCAAGGTAGTCTTACATTCATAAGAAGATTCATATCAAACCTCACTGGAAGATGCTAACCATTCAATCATCTTACGAAGAAAAATGTCCCTTTCAAATGGGATGAAAGATGTCATAATTCTTTTGAAAGTATAAAAAGACACCTCTTAAATCTGCTAGTGTCGGGAGCTCTAATACCTGGAAAGCTGCTTATATTATATTGCAACACAAGATATGTTGATTGACACTCTTATGGCTCAAGAAAATGAGGAGGGTAAAGAAAATGCGCTTTATTACCTAAGCAGATCCCTGACTGGAAATGAATTGAAATATTCCCCTATTGAAAAAATCTGCTTAGCAATATTCTATGCCATTAAAAAGTTGAAATACTATTTTGAGGCATGCTCCATACAACTCATTTCTCGTGCTAATCCAATCGAGTTCATTTTGTCAAGACCCGTTCTCCCTAGGAGATTGGCGAAGTGGTCTGTTATATTCAACTAATATGAGATCACCTATGTGCCATAAAACGTTGTTAGAGGGCAAGCTCTGGCAAATTCCTTATCTAATCATCCTATCCTTGCAGAATGAGAGTTATCTGCTGACCTCCTCAATGAAGATGTTCTCTATGTTGAAGTTCTCCCGACATGGATGATGTTTTTTGATGGAGCAACTAGATTAGATGGATCGGGGGCAGAGATTATCTTTGTATCACCAGAAAAGTAAGTGTTGACATATTCTATCATACTGGGCAAGTTCTGCTCTAACAACGTTGCTGAGTACCAAGCTTTAATCATTGGACTTCAGATGGCCTTAGAAATGAAGATAATGAAAATTAAGGGTGTTCATCGGATCAACTCGATTTAATGAACCCGACAAACCAAGTTGAACCAATCTAATTAGTTTGATTTGGTTCAAGTCATCATATTTGATTACGTTAAATCTGATCAAATTCGATTACATTTGGTTCAATTCTTGAATTTTATATTTATCAACCCAACCCGACCCGACCATTTAATTAAAAACATATTTTTTAAAATTATGACTTTTGTTATGTATACTTATATTTAATGTTAAACTTAGATTTGGATTTGAGATTTTATATTATCAATCATGGCTTATGGTAAAGAAGAAGATAATTTATAACAATTATGACTTGTGGTGCTCTTGTGCAATATTGTGTACTTTTAAATTTTGATGAATATTTTGAAAATAATTTGATTGTCTTGATTTCTTAATTAAAGAACTAACAAAATTGTAACTTGTGTTTTTTCCTCCTTCTCCTCCTCCTCCTCCTCTCTCTCTCTCTTCTTTTTTTTTTTGAGACCCAATTACCCAAACCAAACCAACCTGATCTAGATCAAGTTGGTTTGGTTTAGGTTCAGACATTAAAAATCATAAGACCCGAACTAAATTAAACTAACTAAAAATAATCGATTTGGATTCATTTTTCTCCCAAACCCGACCTAACCAGACTTGTGAGCACCCCTAATGGAAATTGAGATCTATGGTGACTCAAAGTTAATCATCAATCAGCTTTTGAAAGAATATGAGATCAAGAAAAAAGATCTTGTGCCTTTCTTTCAGCAAGCCTCAGACTTATTGAAGAAATTTGAGAGTGCCAATTTAAACCACATATTGAGAAAGGAGAATAGGATAGCTGATGCATTAGCTAACCTGGCAATTACTCTTGCTCTATTTGAGGAAAAAACAACAAATGTCCTCATATGCAAATGATAGATTATGCCATCTTCTACTAAACCCAATCATGAAGATTCAAACACCATATCAATATTGATTAGTGATTATTGAGATTGGAGGAGTTTATTAATTGATTACTTAAAGCATGGAAAGTTGCCAAATGATTCTCGCCATAAGACTGAAGTACAAAGGAGATTGTATTATTTTATTATATACAAAGATATTTTGTATTGTTGATCTTTTGAAGGTAATTACCAATATTGCTTAAGTGGCAAAAAAGTAATAGAAGCCATGATCGAAGCACATTCTGGGGTCTACAACGATCATCAATTCAGCCTTAAGATTTATTTCTAAATAAGAAAGATGGGTTACTATTGACCAACGATGGTCAAAGATTATTTGAAATATGTAAAGAGGTGTGAAGCTTGTTAACTACATGCAAATTTCATACACCAGCCTCCAAAGCCTCTACATACTACATTACTTCATCATCATTTGACACTTGGGGTCCCGATGTTGTAGGGCCTACTAGTCCAAAGTCATTGACTGGTCATGCATATATATTGGCAGTTACTGATTGATTACTTCTCCAAATAGGAAGAAGCGATTCCTCTTAAAGAAGTAAAGAAGGAGACAGTAGTTGAGTTCATTCGTATGAACCTTATTTTTCGGTATGGGGTGCCTTGCTACATCATCATTGACAATGGCAAGCCATTCTATAACAAATTAATAGAAAAGTTATGTGCATAGTTTGGTTTCAAGTAGCATAACTCCACGATATACAATGTAGCGGCAAATAATTTATCTAAAGTATTCAATAAAACCTTGCGCAACTTCCTAAAAAAGGTAGTGTCAAAGTCAAGAAGGGATTGGCACGAGAAAGTTGGAGAAGCATTGTGGGCAATAGAATGACACATCGAACCGCTACTCAAGCCACTCCATATTCTTTGGTGTATGGAGTTGAAGTTGTTCTCCCTTATGAAAGTTAGATACCTTCACTTTGTATTGCAATTCAAGAAAGACTCATCACTGAAGATAACACTCGTCTCAGACTTGAGAAATTGAAAGCATTGGATGAGAAAAGGTTTGAAGCTTAATAGCAACTTAAGTGCTACCAAGCTCAAAGATGAGAGCATTCAACAAAAAAATTCACCCTCGATCATTTCAAGTTAGGCATCTAGTCTTGGCAGTGAAGAGGTCGATTACCATCACCAAGTGAATAGGAGTGGGACAGCCCTTATGTGGTGAAAGAAGCTTACACAAATGGTAAATATAAGTTAGTGAATAAAAATGGACTATGCATTGGCCCCATAAATGGCAAGTTTTTGAAGTGTTATTATCCATGAAAAAGTATGCTCCTTGATGCATGAGCTTAAACTGCATGTCACTCCTTGACATATGAGGTTAAATTGCATGTTACTCCTAACCCGTATGAATATAAACTGTGTACGGTACCCACCAATGATAGTATATGTAGATAAATTGCTAACCTACTCCATTGAAAGTATTTTGTGTGGCCAAAATGTAGAAATACTTCACCTCATCTAGGGTCACTAAGTTATGGATACTCTTGGCCTGTATGATTATAAACTATGTACAGCCTCTCCTCAAAATAAAAATTCTTTGAACTATGTGATGACTTGATCCCCTTGATGGGGTATGTACGCAACTTAGAATTTATTTTCTAAGTTTAGTCTCATCTTTGAACAAGTTTGGTTTGTCTAAAAGACAGCCAATTTATTTGTAAGTTTGATCCAGTCCATAATTATTCAATTATTGAAAGCATGTGGTTGATCTTGGCTTATATGGTGTTGATGAGAAAAGTATAGAAAGTAGAGTATAAAAAAAAAGAAAGTGAAGCGAAAAATTGATAAAAAGAAAAGAGCTTTTATTGCATATGAATATTCTTTTACATCAATTGACAAAAAAGAATGCTAAGAAGCTAAATGCTCAAGCAAACAAATAAAAGGTGGCTAAATTATGGCAGGATTCTTCAATTAATGCCTCCATTCTCTTCAAAGCTTTAACTTCTTTGCCAATCAAAAATGGAGTGCTCTTAAGCTTTAAAACTTCTTCCCTCTTGATTGCTACTTCTTTTTGAATGGTAAAGAGTTTTTCTTCTGTTGTATGGAGTGATAAGCTTATAAACTCTTCCTGTTGTTCAATTCAGCAAGTCGCGCCTTCAATTCTTCTTGCTGCTTGTTGATTTGAAAAAATTCTACTTTTAAAGTGTTTACCTCCTTAACTTGATTTGTCTCTATTGCCTCAACCTTAGAAAGATCTTGTTGTGCAAGAAAAAGTGCTTGCTCATGAGCCTTTTGTGTTTCTGTCTATATGGAGTTCAACTTGACTTTTGTGTAGTTGGAAGTGCCCTCAAAGAAAGACTTTAAATTACTCTCCAAAAATGATGTATCTCTCATATATGTCCTCATTTCTATAATCAGATCATTAATTGTTGGCTTCACCTCTGAAAGCTACTCAAATTGAGTCTTCATAATCTTTTAGCATATCCATTCCCAATAAAATTTGATCAGTATCTACTCAGCTTCAGTTCTTATAATTTGAGAATAAATTCAGAAATCTCAGCACTTGGAAGTGGCTAGGACGAAATCTCAAATGTCTTCTTAGGTTTCTTAGGCACAATCTCCTCAACAGGCAATATTTTTGCAATAGAAATAGGTAATACCATTTAGATACTTGCAATTTTGCGACAAATATGGTTAGCAGGCATTGACATCAAGCAACTCATAGAAATCTCCGCTATTGGCAATCCGCAAGTCCATGAAGATCCTATAAAGATATCAATAGTTCTTCAATAGTAGTGTGTAGTATATTTGTAGAAGGGCACCATAGCTCAAGGAATGCTTGGAGAACATTCCTATTGCAAACATACGCAAAAATGGAGGCATGAACAGCTACAGAAATCCTAGCTTGATAAAAAGTTAGCATGATGATCCAACACGTCTTTTATAGCAGTTGAAAATGAACATAAAATGGGAGACATGAACAGCTACAGAGAGTGTTCTTATTGCAAATGAAAGCAAGAAAGGAGGTATGAACAGCTACATAGAGCTTAGCTTGATGAAAAGTGTCAGCATGATAGCCCTGCACGTCCTCTGCCCACTCCTAATAACAAGTGTGAAAGGATACCTCACCGAACTTGAATGTTGGAATTCTCCATGAGCCTGTATTAATGCTAAGATGGTGGTTCAAAAGTGAGAGCTCTGTATGCATGGCTCTAATGTCATGAAATCATGATTTCAACAACAAGACTTTAGAATGAATAGAAACACAGAATGTCGATCAATCGTCTCTTCAATTGTCTCCTTGGGCCATTCAGGAACATGCATGGAGTGGTTTGATCGAGTCTTGAAAGATTGAGCATCCACGATTGCTTCATACATGCACAAAGTAATACTTTTGGTTTTGGAGAAGTCTTTATCATCTTGAATCATGATGCAAAGAGTTGGTTCACTACAATCTTTGATGTCAATCTTCATGGCCTTGATGAAATTTTGAACACAAAATAAATTATTCATCCATTTTTTTGACATAAAAAAAATAAATAAAAGAAAAGAAGAGGAAGAGAGAGATAAAGAAAAATTGTATAAACCTTCTATCTTTGATAAACTCAGAATACTGGCAAGAGTAGATAATAACTATGATAAAAGAACAGAAATACCCGTGAAGCCTGCGGAAAAGTAAGAAAAGTGAATTCATGAATCTAGCATGGTCTTTCTATTGGACAAATTTACAAACACATGCTGTGCACTTTCATGGAAGGTAGCTCTATAAGATCATTGCAAATAGTGCTCACCGGTTGAAAAAATTTATTGGGTAGATAGCAAGCGCTCAAGCTTGAGAAGATTCTACTACCTTGCTTCACTTTTAATTATGAAAACTAAGCATCGATGGCTATTTTATAGATGCTCAGGGTTGCTTTTAAATTGTTAAGATTGAGGTGGAAGGATAGTATTGATTTGTCTCTTGAATTAGCGAGATTTATTTCTAAACTTGAAGAAAATTATGCAACAAACATGGAAGGATCAGTAATCAGTTGCATGGAAAACTCTATATTTTGATCTTTGGTTTTAGAAGGAAGTTTCTTCAAATTTTCCTTTAGTAAATCAAAGAAATTTCCATGAGTTAAGTGAAGAAAATATTAACTACCTAGTTTGCCAATTTTTTTTTTTTTGCTGCTATTTGCTACGATATGTTTTGCAAATTTCTAAAGAAAAGTGATAGTTCTCTACTGTTGGACTGGCAGAGCAAATGGTACGATCTAAATATACACAAATAAAAGAAAGAGTAGGGGAAAAGATGGAATGTCATGCCTGATGCTGCTGTAGAAGTTAATTTGCTGTTCAGAAAAGGAAAAAATTCATATTGTGCCTTCTTTTCCTTTGAAGACTCCAAATTCAAAGTGGAAATGGGGGCCACGGGTTTGAAAAGGAAAGAAAAAGGTTGAACTCAATTTTAGTTGCCAAGAAACAAAGAAGTTGGTGGTAGTGTTGAAATTTGATTTATTTTTCACTTGGGTTTGCCTAAATTGTTGACCACGCGGGCCCATATATCTCAAGAAAAAGGGAAGAAAGAAAATGGCTACTGGTGTTGTTGAAATTTGATTCATGTTGCTCCTCGGTGAAAAAAAGTAATAAGCTAATTTTGCTTATCAAGTTACAAGCAAGTCGATCCGCCCGCATTTATCTTAAGGACCTTTGTGTGAAAATTTTATGTGGCGCAAAATAAATAAATAAATCAAAGCAAATATGAGTACTTCAACTCTCGTCTCTCATCCATGTTTGGCATGTTGTTTGTCGAGCTTTGAAATGGGGGCATCTGTTGACATCAAAATTTTATTGAAATAAATTACTATTTGATAGCCTAAATAAATTAGCTATTAAATTGGGCCCCAAATTAAAATCCATAATAAATTTGGGCTTTATCTAATGGGTCAATCCAAAATGAATCATAAAAATTTTATTTATTTTGGATTAGCTAATTGGGCCTAACATATTTAAATATGGCTCATTAGCAAACTAAGCCCATCTCAAGTGATATTCAAACCCAAAGGGAAACTCAAGCTTCAAGTCGTCAGATCCTAATTTGTGCCTATAAGAAGGAGTGCTAGGAGGCATACCACACATTAAGAAATTCAAGCATCAAGCTCTCAAGTTTGAGTTCTTGCCATGAAGAAGTGCTGCAACCTCGAGGGTTCTATATCTTCTTCAAAAGCAACCAAATGCTGAGGACCTTGATATCAATACAAATACTTGATTTGAAGGAAATTCATGATTTCACCCACAAATCTATGAGGGAATTGTGCATCCGATTCAAGAACAAGCATCAAGCCCTTGAATCAAATCCAAATGAGAAGAATTAGAGGATTTGTCTTCAATTACAAAAATATTTCTAGAGATTGTAACCACTTTTTATTCAAATCAAATATTTGATTTGTCCATATTTTTCTTGTCTTGTAATTCTTTTTGCAAACTCAAAATTTGTGTGGACAGTGTGCTAGGCTCTTAATGTTCTCTTATTTCTACTGCTTGTGGGATTTTAGGATCATCTTGAACTTCATCAAGTTTCAACAACAATGCCATTTCTATCTAATAGAAATTCATTTTCCAAAAAGACAACATTCCTTGAAACAAGCACTTTTTGTTTTGAGGGATCATAAATAATAAGCAAAAGACTATCTTGGGTATCCCACAATCTTCCACAAAGTAGATCTCGTATCCAACTTGTCTCCCACTAACTTCTTAACGTATGCTGAAGACCACTAAACTCTTAGAAAAGAATAAGTAGATGTTTTGTCATACCACATCTCATGTGGTGTTTTTGGCACCAACTTTGAGGGTATTATATTTAGTAGTCTCGCCACCGTTGTTAAAGCATATCCCCAAAAGGATATAGGCACATCGATAAAACTCATCGTGGAATGTACTAGTCCAACAAGATATAGTTTTTCCTCTCGACTACTCTATTATGTTGGGGTGTGCCAGGTGAAGTCCATTGAGAATGAAACCCATTCTTCTTTAGATAATCCAAAAAATTGGTACATAAATATTCCTCTTCTCAATTTGATTGAAGAGTTCTAATACTTAGTCTTTGTTACTTTTCTACTTTATTCCTATACTTTTTGAACTTTTCAAAAGCTTCGAACTTTTACTTCATAAGATACACATATCCAATAGTATTATCATTGGTGAAGGTAATGAAATAAGAATAGCCACCTCTTTCACTTACTTTTAAAGGTCCACAAACATCCATATAGATCAAATCCAAAAAACTCTTGGTTTGCTTCATTTATCCTACAAAAGGAGTCTTGGTCATTTGTCTTTTCAAACAAGATTCACAAGTAGGAAGGTCTTCTATGCCACTATCATTTAGTGCTTTGAGGCCTTCTAACTTGTTTGTCCTATTCTTAAAAATGTGTTCAAGTCTTATATGCCACAATATGGCATTTTCTTGGTTATTTAATTTTCTTTTTACTTTGTTAAATATGCATTAATGATGGTGGAGAATCCAAAATGTATAATTCATTATTAAATGTACCAATAGTAACTAAAGAACCATTCTTTATTACCTTTATTTTCCAATTTGATATTGAAAAATCAAATCCTTCGCTATTCAAAATGAGAATTGAAATAATATGCTTAACAAGATATGGTACATAACAACATAGATCTAATATAAGAAAGGAGTTCCCTAAGTCTAACATATTATACGCCTTCGGCCTTGGCTACAATTCTTACTCTTTTGCCAAGGCAATGGATCATATCCCCATTACTAAGATTTATTCTTCTTTCCATTCTTTGTAACAAATTACAAAGATGAAAACCATATGTGATATCATATATCTATGAGAAAGAATTTATCCTTAGGTATACTTTAAAAAATACATACCTTTCCCAAGGGTTGCAAGGTATTCCTTGTAATACCGCTTCCAATGGCTTTTCTTGCCAAAGTAGAAACAAATAGCATCGGTTTTATCCTCTTTAATCTTCTTGACTCCACCAGACACCTTAAATGTTTATTTCCTCTTGAAAAAGAACACCACTTCTTCGTGCCCCCTTTCTACTTGCCTTTAGGACCTCTAGAGTGAAAGGAAGAAGCAATCATTAAAGGCTTATCTTTGTCTTGGTTGTCTCCATTTAGACCAACACTTTGGTCAAATAAATGCGGCACACTGTGAAAATTAAATTCTCATAGAAATCATTATCCATTACTATGTCCAAATTGAAGAGCTTCTCAAATATAATAATCTTTAGACTGTAGTTAAGGACACATGGACCCCTCATACATTCTAGCTTAAAAAATCTCCTTTAACAACATGAACCTCTTATACTTTATTTGCTATACAACTTTTGCAAGCATTAGACCAAGGTATATTTCATGCGTTATGGGACTTGTGAAGTTGATAGATGCCATCATGAGACTATGGGCTAGGAGGTGATCCTCAACCCTTTTCGTGAACATTTCACGTGTCTCTTGACCCGCATCAATCCTTATAAGATTATGAGCATCATAATATAGGGCATATATCCATTTTTTGAAGTCTTGGAATGATTTTAAGGTTAAGTGAATTGTGGTAGTTAGGCCGATGAGTTTATTAGTTTTCAAAATAATGTTGAGTAGATTCTTAGCCATTTGATTTGAGATTTCAAAAAATCTACAAAGGCTAAAAAGAAAATATGAGCGTATGATTGAATTTTGATATTGAAAACATGTTTATGGACTTTCAAGCATGTTTTTCTTCTATTATTTTATCAATTCTTCACTCCAATAAGGAATTCAAGAAATCTCATTTCTTAGTGAAAATCAAGGCCCAAAAGACTTGTAACGGACCCCCGACTCATGAGACATCCACAAACAATCGTAAGGTAAGCAACTTTTGCTAATTGCATCTCTATTCAATTTTTAATATATTTTGCCTCACTTTTCATGTAGACCCACAACTCATGCGACATCTACACTATTAGATTTTTAAATCAAACATACCAATCAATCTTTAATTAGAAACCGCACTATGTCATTTCACGACATCATATGCTAAGTAAGTGAGCACAACTTTCCTCCATAAACGTGACCCACAACTCATGAGACATCTTGCAAATGTAATAGCATCTCATATCACAAACTATTGATAGAAGACATAGATTAGTTAAACTTCCTTTTAATTTGTATCTATATTGACTTAATATTTTGAAAGAGCTTAGACTTCTCTAAGTTGATGGATTTTCTTGCTAGGAAGATCTCATTAATTTTATCTTCTCTTATTTAGGTTTTCTATATCCTATCCATACATTTCATATATCAACAGGATAAAGAAAGCATAAATAAGTAAAAACGTTTAGCATGCTCTTAGGGTGGGATGACCATAAGCCTTAACCAAGTAGTGCACTTAGAGCCATACGTGTACTGCTTAGTTGACTTTAAGTGGTTTGATTAAGTCTATCTATTACATAAATATATCCCATAGATTCATGGGTCTCATGCCTCCTTGATTTCTTTGGCCTTTTTTGTCTCCTTGCAACATTTATAAGAGAAAAGAAATCATCACTCCTAGAATTTTACTCTCATAACTTTTGTGAGATAGAAAATAAAAGGCACGCAAGCCTCTATTTAATACAATCATTTTCAACAACTAGAAACAAATAAAATCAATATAAAGGCTCATGATCATCCCCATACATTTATCATCCATTCAATAACTAAATGAACAATAAATAAGAATTGACATTCAATTTAATAAATTAAATGCTAATCTTACAAACAATTAATTAACAGGCAAAAATAAGTATAACTCCTTATGCATCTCATTTTTGCACCTAGTTGAAGATTACCTTAAAGAAAACTTTAAAAGCATGCAAAAATGTCCAACATTGCTTTGAATATTTAGTAATATTTGTGCATTAAAATAAGGATGAAATAATCAAGTTTGATAGGCCAAAAAACACCAAAATAGCACAAAAATGGGTTCTAGGGTGACCTTGGGTGGGCCACTACCCAACCGGCTTGCTGGGCACGCAACGGGCATGCATAAGACTTGCCCACAGCCATGCCTAGCTGCTACTACTCAAAGTTGCAGCCATGCTACAACTTACACCAATCAACCGTTTAAGTATTGTTTTGTGTTTTTGCCACTCCAAACCATATGGACACCTCCATAACATCATTTCATACTATTTTTGACAAATTTTCAGATTATAAACACTTTAAAAAATTGAAAATTATAGTGCTCAAACTTGCTTCAAAAATCAAATTTAAGTGGGAATCAACATTCTCAAAAACTTTCTAGTTATCTCCATTCTAATTGGATTCAAAAACAACCAAAACACCTTAAGGCCAAATTAAAATGTTATATCAATATATAACATCATCCAATGCTAAATCAATATTTAACATTAACTAACATGAATCAAAATCATACCAATTTAACATTAACTAACATGAATCAAAATCATACCAACACATGAATCAATACGTAAATCACATATTAGATATATCAATTCATCACACAAGAAGCCACATGCAAAATCGTCCAAACACTCAAATTCATCGCTTGAATCAAGTATTTGGACATATAGAATCAATTCATCACATGAATCAACTAACCAAATTCAAATTAAAAGATGAATTAGGCTCCGATACTACTTGAAAGTAGGAATAGGCTAAGGATCCATAATATAAAATCATAAAAAGGCTAGACATAACTTAGCTACTCCACTCCAAGGATCTAATCATACATTTAATAGGGATTTAGACCCAAAAAATTATCTTTAAAGCCAAATCCAAAGGCAAGAGAAGAAAGACTCCAATGAACTCTTCAATGGAGCAACCGCACACAGCAGTAAAACACCAACAGTTGACCACCTTTCCACAACTCCAAAAATCCAAAAACCATCACACACCAAGGTAGATGATGTAAAAGTTTTGTGCAAATCAAAACTTCCTAAGTCCTTCAAATCAGCCATGCAAACAGCCAAACAATAATAGTTCGCCAAGGAGCAACAAGTCCCCCAAGTGTTGGACTTCTAATATATTAATCCACACACCCCAGGATATCTCTAAATCAACCTCAAATATACTAGATAATGAGAGGATGAAGGTGATGGAGTGGTGTTTGGAGAGGAATTAGAGAAGAAGAGAATTTGGAGAGTGTGTAGCTTCAACACATGAAAAATCACACTGTTGGAGGGAAAATAAGAATCTAATGATTTAACCATCACATGGCCGGCCACCTTGGTATTTATGGAGAGAAGAGTGTGATGCAAGTTGGCATCACACCTCAAATGCTTGTGGAAACTTGCCAACTTGCATGTGAATTTGAATTTCACATGCATTTACATTTAATTAGATTCTACATTTCATCTTATAAAATGTAATGCAAATTAACTCTGATTAAATTCAAATAAATTCTTTCATTTGATTTTTCCTCCAAAATCCAAATACTCATTTTAATTAAATTAACTCTTGAATTTAATTAATTGGTTTAACTTAACTTCTTAAGTCAATTAACTTAATTGTTTAAGTTAACTTGATTAACTAATTGTCACATGGCATCAATTAAATTAACTCATTAATTTAGTTGGTGTAATTTAACTCCTTAAATTATTTTAATTAATTTAACAATTAAATTAATCAAGCCAAGATGATCAAAAATTTAGTCAACTGATTTTTTCTTCAAAACGCCTAAGTAGAATTTTCTAACTCCATAGAAAATTCCTTCCATCAAGTGAGAACTTCCTTTAGGCTTTTGTATGTGACCTATTAAGTTCATCCATTTATTGAACATGGGCTCACAACTCATTATGATGTTTTGAATATTAAAATATTCATAGTTTAAATTAATAACTCTTTCAATTAATCTCCATTAATCAAAGAGCACCCAATTTCCATAGTCAATGTTTAGCAACAAGCCCTTTAAGCCCAACTAATTGGATGAATGAATATGTCTTGATGAACCATTCTAACTCTATGCTTGCTATGTAAATACGGTCTTTTCATCTTTTATCTTCCAAAAGAGGCATAGGGCAAGACATTTGTCGGCTTCCCAATAGCCTTGATAACTATGTTTCTAATTCCAATAGTTGATTCCCCTTTATGACCTTATCTTTGGAAAGCTCCTTTTCTAAATTATCATACTACCTTGCGAAAGAACTTCATGGAATCGATCATTATAGAATACATAGGAGATGCATTTGTCCTTCACAACGATGAGGAGACAAATCCCATCTTAGATCTAAGTAACTCATACCCAATCTCAACTCGAACAACTTGCTACGTGTCTGTGAAGAGTCAAAGTATGAGGACCTAAACACAATGTTACCATGGATCCTTAGATCAAATGACTAATTATATGTACTTGTATAAGCTAGAGAACTTGTCACTACCGACTTGCCACTCCAGCTATCTAGTAAATTCTCTAGACGAGTCTCTAGTGAACTTGTTCTCTAACAAGCATCCACTAACATGCATCCATGTTTAACATAGATCGTTCATGAAACAAAGTAATATCCAATTCTTTGGATTCATGCATCATTAGTGCAAGTCTATCCGAATCTTAAATGCCATATCTTATAAGATTCTATGACTTAAAATATTTAAAATCATGACCGTAGAAACTTATTTCATAATCACCACTCAATGCGTGACCGAGTCCTATACCCTTATGTGTTTAGGGGCTTCAACCAAATGCCAATGAAATAAAATAAGTATAAGATGAAGATGGTCATTTTATAAGAGTATCATTTAATCAAGATTGTATCACAAGTAAAATAGTTTATATGCCAATCTAATTAGTTGTGAGGCATTGTTCCAACATATTATACATCAACTATGCAAACAGAGCCTTCACCATTAGAGAAAATTTTCAGAGGATAAATTAAATAAATTTTCACTTATATTTTAAATTTCAGATAGAAATAAATAATTTGTTTTTCCTATTCAAAAATCTATTTAAAAGATAAGGTGGAACTACATATATGTAAACAAATAAATTTGAAAATTTTGATACATGATGGAACCTTGTACTCTTAATTTATGATAAACTAAATACATATCATGGTACCTGAATTGAAATGGGGAAAAAGATAACAACAAATTACAGAATCATTGTGAGCGTGGCCAAGAATGGGCGATGAAAAGTCTTCACTTTTATTTAAATCATCTTCATCGCATAAGGAAAGGAAGAATGGTGAGTTTTCTTCATTCCACATAGAGAGAAGGCAAGGTTTTTTAATTGAAGAGATGGACAATTAATTAGAGTTTTGATTGCCTTTCTTAATGAGGATAATTTTGTATTTTTCATAAGTAATTTTATATGTCTCTAATCCTTGAATTACCAATCAGATCATTAATATGTGATACATAAGCCAAGATAATCATACTAAAATATATGATTTCTTATTAATCATGGACTTGAAAAATACCAACTAAATATTCACTTATATAAGATTATGTATCTATCATACATAATTCTTCCAAACAAACAAGTCCTCCAAGGATTATTTGGATCTTGACTTTATCTTTCTTGCTCCATGATCAGGCGAAGTCATTCCAACCCCCATCATTATTAAAGTTAGTAGTTAAGATTTATTAGTTTTTACCAAAAAAAAGAGACTAAAACACGCTTGCATGCATAAGTAGCCCATAAACAGGTTACTTCCCAGTTTCACCTTTCTGGCCATTAGATTTGGTAGAATTATAATGGAAGGTAGGCAATTAATAGATTGAATTTTAATTTGAATTCAATTTGAATTTTAAAATTTTTATTTGATTAAAATATTTGATGAATTAGATATAATTATAAATTTTGTAATTTGAAATCAATAGATCGGATATAGAGTTAAATAATCTGATATGTTAAAGATCTGAATCACAATTTTAATAATTTTTTATTAAATTAATATTCTTATATATAATATTAATAAAAATGTTAAAATAAAATTTATATATTATATTAATTTAATATCTATATTAATGTCTATATTATTAATGTTGAGTTTTTAACTGAAAAAATACGAGGAATAATGATAAAATATTACATATAATAATGTATAATAGTTTATTTATGCATTAATATAGTGTGAAAGAGGGGTTTAGTATTCAAATATTTAACTTTTTAACTAATACCTAATAAAAAGTTGTTAAAACTTTAAATATGATGTAAATTTAATTTAAAAATATAATATTTTTATACAATACAAAAGAAAAAAAAGAAGGAGAAGAAAATATTAAATCGAGTCCATTTATTATCGAATTTCAGATATCTATTAAAATCAAATATGATATTGACTAACAAAGTTATAAAATATTGAGTCGGATTTGAATAATAATGTTTTATAAAATTCTTATTTCCAAAAAGGGTTGTTGAATATTAAAAATTCTTATTAGTTGTGTATATATTTTTTAATTATTCGAAGATATCCAAATATAAATAATATTTTAAATGATATATATATTTCATTAGCATAGACCAAGTCAATGATACTTCTACTTTTTTTATTATAAAAATTGATATGTGCATAATTATTCTTATTTTATTATTTATTATTTTTATTCTTATAATAATTTAATAATTTTTATAATCTTATTAAAAAATATATGAATAAAATAAATAATTAAATAAAAGCACATAGCAATCAAATAAGTTGGAGTGTAATATCAAATATTTGCAAAGTGAAGATCTCTTTTCTTAAATATAAAAAATATTTTGTTAAATTTTAGAGTGTAATTTTGTTAATATATATGTTAATTACCAATGGATTAAGAATGACTAATTCCATGGGAGGGAGGAAATGATTAAATCTATCTTTTTGGAAATAAGAATTCTGATGGGAATAAGCATTTCTATCTCTAAATTATACCAATCATGAGTTTAATACCGAATTTAATAATGCCTATTTCATTCTCAATTCATTCAGACATACCAATCATACTATTAAATTGGTAAAATAGTCTAGAAATAGAAAAATATCAATTTTCACAAGCTAGCACATCCCTTAACCAATGTGTGAAGGGTCATGTGTTTGTTTTTGTTCTATACTTTTGATTTGAAAGATTTGTGTCATTTATAAAAAAAATTAAATATGTAAGTCCTAACTCTCTCTTAATAAAATTATAAAATTCAAAATTACAATAAAATCCTAATAACATCCTAATATTTATATATGATTGTTTTAAGGATAAATAACAGACATTTCTAATATATAGGGTCATATGTTTTTTGTTCCCCAATCATTGTAAGTGTGCAGAATGATTATCCAAATTTTGGTAAATGTCCTTAAATACCCCCTCGTTCCATATTATGAAAGAATATTCCATCGGAGATGCTGAAATACTTTAAAGTGGTGATTGGTATGTGATGCTGCTTTGAGCTAGAGGGTCAAGTACTCCAGTTGATTCAAGTGATTTTGGACTTAAGATCTGCAATCATGAACACACGTCAACTAGCCGAGAGGCCCTTGGCTAAGCAACTTCGACGCTCAAGTTAGTTCCCATAGATCGGAGAATAGAGATAGTATATAGTGAATAGTAGAAATGACATTACCTTGAGCGTGGTTGTGCTTGTAGTATTTATAGCCTGCTGTGAGCGTGATTTTACCCAAGTACCCTTATTAGGTGTACTTAGCTTTTCCCATGACAGGGGGTTGGGAGTCATTCCATGTCCAAATTTCGATACTGTGCCAGGTGGCTCAATCTTCTATTTTCCTAGATAACCATGCCAGTAGGAGCACGTCCCTGCCAGAATTATTGGCAGGGTTGTCAGAGTTGTTGGAGTTGTTGGCAGTGGTTACATCAGTTGCCACATGTCACTCATGCCGAGGGGTTCGACCTGTTCGATTTATATCCGAAGGATGATTCATGTCGACCAGACTTAAGTACTAAAACTTTTGAAGTGGCCTTTAGGTCGATACGGGTCGACTGTAGGGCTTACCAAATGAGGTAGATACAGGTCGACCAAATAGATGTACCTTTGGGCTTCATAAGCTGTCTCGTTTGAAGTTGGGCCTGTTGGGCCCATTGGATTATCCCATATGACGTTAGGCCTCATGGGCTGTCTCATTTGAAGTTGGGCCTGTTGGGCCTATTGGATTATCCCATATCATGAGTCCCCCCAACTCCCAGTCCTGATCGAGCTTGTCGATGAGAAGGAGCAGGGAGTTTATATTCAAACACAGCAGGTAATACATTCGACCAGAATTTCTGAGCTTTCGACCTGGGTTTTTGAAATTCTAACTCGGGTTTTTGAAATATCGACCAGGGTCCAAGACGATTTCTTTGCATTTAATGCGTCTATCAGTGATCAGGATACAAAGTGTCTGGGATACGAAGCGTACGGGGTAGGCTATCATGATGGCAGTTACACAATTTTCTGTGCACGATTGCCTATAAATAG
>JACGDI010005775.1:729886-758276 GCA_014898725.1 Jacaranda copaia
TATTCTAGGGGTTTGGTGGAGGGGGCCGGTAGAGATGCCAGGTAATCAAACGCCTAGCTAGCCCAACACTTTTATCCAGGATTTGGTCGGCTTTGGGCAAATAGAGGCCTATGCACTGACCGAAGAGAGGTGTTAGGTGCTAGCTAATTTGTCGCCAACAATACTTGACCTGCCTGCGGGCAATCAACTAGGTAAAAGTCTCTTGTTGATTATTTTCATTATACGCCATCTGTCTGTTCGTATCTGATATTCTTCTAATTATTGTCTATGCAGATCGGGACAAAGTCATGGCCCACAACAAGAACGAGTCGCAAGTTCGGGCTCTGAGGGCTCAAGCTTGTCGACAAGCCGCTGCAGCTGCTCGACAAAAAGGTGCTGCTAAGCAGGCGGTATTTGCGAGGTTGACATCTAACGCGCCGCCGCCACCACAAATCGAGGTGGTTCCTGAGGTACCATCTACTCGCCATAGGGTGCCTAAACTGGGTAGCTTCATGCGCTGAGAGAAGAGGCAATTTATTGACCTGGAGGAACCTGCTCCTAAGAAGACCGTTGGGGGCAAAGGGAAATAAAAAATAGTGACTAGCTAGGACCTCTTCGGGAAAGACAATGAGGGCTCCTTGTTCTGGCTTCCCCGTCTATCCCCTCCAAAGTTTGCAATGGATCGAGATCAAGATGTAACCGATTCGATCTCAATCATCGAAGAGGGGTTGACTGGCCCTGATGCCCTGAAGTGGATAACCTCTGGCCTTTTCCTGAACGATCAGCGTAAATTCATGAACCTGAGCCAGTTCGGGACCATGAAGGCCATGTCTTACTACTACAATATGGCAAGTGAGAGGTCGATAAGTTTTGACCATCCTTTTCTGTTATAACTGTGTTATCTTGCAACTGACATTGCTGCATTTTAGATAGGGTAGCTGGGCTACAACATGTTCCGGCGGTCGGAGATGGCTCTTGCAACGAAGGAGGAGCTCGAGGCTGGGAGAGAGTTGGAGATGATTAAACTGCAGCTCGAGTCCTCCCAGTTGTAGGTCGAGCAGCTAAATAAGAGGGTGTTGGACCTCAAAAAGTAGCTTGATGCCAAAGATCAATAATTATTGAAGGCTGTCGTGGATCACAGCCGAACGAAAGACATAAATAAGAAGTTGCACCTTGACCTACAGGTGAGCTATCAGTCCAATCGAGCGCAGGGTCGTGCAGAAGTGACCAGACAGGCTAAAGAAGCATTCCTCTGGCATCTGCCTGCGGTGCAACGTGAGGCTATTGAACAGTACGTTGTCAGCATTGCATTCCAAGATACGAGCGCGCTCGCGGCTATAGACGATGCCAAGAAGGCATATCAAAGGGCTATCAAGTAGCTGGAGCACATGGGATATTGCTTCCATGCCGAGGATAGAAGCCAAATGAGCCTGCTGTTGAATGATAAATTAGAGCCCTTCCCTAAGCCGGTAAAAGGCAACGCTACGCAAGCTGCCAAAGGAGGACCAGCTGCCGAGGCCGCTAAAGAGCCCCAATCCAAGGAGGCAAAGAAGAAGGCTGAGATCGATGCTTATCTTGAGCAGATAAATGCTGGGTTTACGTTCGCAAAAGATCTTGTTGCGGATCTAAAGGATAAACAGGTCGACCTTGCACAGTACTTGCTGCGGTCGACTAACTTCTTGGGCAATCTTCTGAAACCCTCAGAACCTCCTCGGGCAGTGTCTCTACTGGTGTTTGCGGAACCTAAGCCCGAACTCATTGGGCTGAAAGTGGTCGAGGGGAGCTAAGCCAGCCCTAAAGACTGATCCGCACCAGTCAATTCTTTTTTCTTTTTTCTCTCTTTTTTCTTTTTTTTTTGTACTTGCCAGTATGTACTTTGGACAAGCATAATCAATAAAAGACGCATCTTTTCTTTCATTTCTGCTCTGAGTAATGTTCAACTTCTTGTATAATAATGTGAAGAACACTTGGTTACCTGTTATTTAGTAATAATGTTGGATGACTGTGTCGTCGATTACTTCACATTCTCTGTTGTCTATCCGTTCAACCCTTAACGCTTATTTGCTTATAAAAATGGTATGGCATCCATTTCGAGTACAGGGTCGATAAAAGGCAGATAGTCGAGCAAACACAGTGCGGAGCCACTTAGTTGTGGACTGCGGGGTCGATGATAGACATAGACTGCAAGGAGCTATTTAGGGGGCAGCAAGGGGCTATTTAGTCATCGACAGTGTGGTCGACCAAAGACGTGGATGGCTAGAAGTCATTTAGATGGAAGCAAGGGACTGCTTCGTCATCGACTATAGGGTCGACTATAGACTTAGACGGCTAGAAATTGCTTAGATGGCAGCAAGGGGCTACTTCATCGTCGACTACGGGATTGACTATAAACTTGGACGGCTAGAAGCCGCTTAGCTGGTAGCGAGGGGCTGCTTCATCATCGACTACGGGGTCAACTATAAAATTGAATGGCATGGAGTCGTTGAAGGGGTAGCAAGGGCTGCTTGGTCGTCGACTACAAGGTCGACTATAAAATTGGAAGACATGGAGCCATTGAAGTAGCAGCAAAGGGTTGCTTATTTATCACCCACGGGGTCGACTAGAAACATGGACGACAAGGAGACTTGTTCGGCGGGGGGCCATTGAGGTGGTAGCATGAGGCTGCTTAGTTGCCGACTACGAGGTCGACTAAAAACTACAAAGACAGATTAAGTAAATAAAATTGTAATTTTATTCAAGCCAACAAGCCATAAAGATACACACCATATAGATTTAAACAAAAAACGTCTTGGGATTGATGGCGTTCCATGGACGGGGGAGTTCATCTACTTGCATGTTCACCAAGCAGTAGGCATTATATTTTGCTATTTTGACAACTGAATATGACCCTTTCCATTTTGGTTCGAGCTTGCCTACGTTCTTAGAAACCTCTGCCTTTTTGAGAACAAAGTCTTCAACCTTGAAACGGCGCTCTCTGACCCTTCTATTATAAGCTTGAGTCATTTTTGATCTGTAGAGCTGCATTGTATTATAGGCGTCCTGACGATGCTCGTCGATAGTTTCCAAATCCAACTTTCTTTTCGATGTGTTCCTCGGTGGGTGATAGTGGATGATTAGAGCAGTATATTGGATCAACTCTGAAGGTACATCGATCTCTGACCCATAAACCAGACTGCAAGGGTTGTGACCAGTAGCTATTCGGGGGTTATCTTATACGCCCATGGCACGTCGGGCAGGTCGTCCGCCCAATTTGCTCCGGTATCCTTAATTTTGGTCTTTAACTGGTCGAGGACTGTCCTGTTGGTCACCTCTGTTTATCTGTTCGATTGGGAGTTACCCACTGATGTAAAATATTGTGCGATCCCTAAGGCCTCATACCATCCCCGCATGTTTTTACTCTAAAACTAAGTGTCATTATCTGAGATAAGAACCTTTGGTAGCCCAAAATGGCAAATGATATTTTTCCAGATGAAACTTTTTATAGCAACATCGGTTATCTTAGGAACGGCTTGAGCCTCAACCCATTTAGTGAAATATTCGATCGCTAAGATGATGAATTTTTGCTGCCCAGTTGACTTCGGTAGGAAACCTACAATATCGATTCCCCACTGATCGAACGGCCAGGAAATCTCAACATTAACCATCGGTGCAACTGGCTGGTGCTGGAGGTTTGAATGGACCTGGCAGGATACACACTTGCATGCAAAATTCACTAAATCTTTCAACAGTGTTGGCCAGAAGTATCCATACCTGATTATTTTATGAGCAAGAGATCTTCCTCCGAAATGGTTGCCACATATACCTACATGGACCTCTTACAATACTTTGGATGCCTCGACTTGATCCAAGCATCTGAAGGGAGATCCATCGAGAGACCTTTTGTACTGTTGGCCGTGCTCATCAAGGGCAAATTTGGAAGCCTGACCTCGTAGGCGCTTAGCCTCATTCTTGTCGTCGGGGACAATGCCTTGGCTGAGATATAGTTTTATTGGAGTTTGCTAAGAAACAGGTGCCTCATCGATGGACATTAAGGTATCTTCGCCAGAGAGGGCAATCGACGGTCTGTCTATGACCAGAAACGTGATTTTTTTGTCCCTTGTTCCCCTAATTGAACTGGCAAACTTTGATAAGGCATTTGCCCATTCGTTCTTGGATCGAGGGACCTAGTTGAGAGTAAAGCTTTTGAACAATTGTTGTAACTTTTTTACCTCGGCCAGGTACCTGGCCATCGACTGCTCTTTGACCTCAAAATTTCCTTCGATCTATTCTACCACTAACTAGGAGTCTGTGACTGCGACTAAGTGCTTGACCCCGCACTCGAGCACCATTCTCATCCCTACTAACAGGGCCTCAAACTCTGCCTCATTGTTTGTGACTGTATAGTCCAATTTGATTGCAAAATTATATCAGCATTTGGGGAGCGGAGAGCGACCTCGATGCCTTCGCCCGATGTGGTCGATGAACCGTCAACCTACAAATTCCAAACAACAGGAGCTACAGTATCCCGATTGAGTAAATCAATTCGTTCTGCAATGAAATCAGCTAGTACTTGTGCTTTGATAACTATTCAAGGTTGAAATTTGATGTTGAACTCTCCGAGCTCGATCGCCCACTTTATCAACCTGCCTAATGTGTCGGGCTTTACTAAAACTTGTTTCAGCGGCTGGTTTGTTAGCACAATGATGGAGTGAGACTGAAAGTACAATCTCAGCTTTCACGCAGTGGTCACTAAGGCCAATGCAAACTTCTCAATCTCCAAATAATTGTGTTCTGATCCTTGGAGTGACTTACTACAATAGTAGACCAATCGATATCAGTACTGAGCTGATTGATGCCTCCGAGACTGCCAAATATATCTGAAGAACTTCTCTCAACTTGGGTTTTGCCAACATTGGTGGTGAGGTTAAATACTGTTTCAATTCAGTCAGCGCCTGGTCGCACTGCTCCGTCCACCAAAAACTCATCTTTCTGGCACTTCTGAGAATTTTGAAAAAAGGGAGGCTTTTGTCTGCTAACCTTGCAATGAATCTCCCCAGAGCCAAAATCCTCTCGACCAGCCTCTGAACCTCCTGAACCGTTCTCAAAGGGTTGATATCTAAAATTGCCTGAATTTTCTGTGGATTGGCCTCGATACCTCTCTGGCTGACCATGTAACCCAAGACTTTTCCTCCGCAAACTCCAAAAGTGCATTTTTTCGGGTTCAGCTTTAATCCAAATGCCCTCAAAATTTTAAATATATGGCTGAGGTCGAGTAAGTGGTCTTGGGCTTTTTCTGTCTTGACTATCATGTCATCCACGTAGACTTCCATTAATTTTTCGATCTCATCTTTGAACATGAAGTTCACTAATCTTTGATAAGTTGCCCCAGTATTCTTTAAACCAAATGGCATGACCAGAAAGTAATAGACACCATTGGGGACCATAAAAGATGTTTTATCCCTATCTTTGGGTGCCATGAATATTTGATGATAGCCTTGGAATGCATCCATCATACTCAACAACTCACATCCAGCAGTTGAATCAACTAATAAATCTATTCGAGGCAGGGGGTAAGGATATTTAGGACATGCTTTATTCAAATCAGTGAAATCATTACACATCCTCCACTATCCTTTAGTTTTTGGGACTAAGACAACATTACAAAGCCAAGAAGGGTACAAAATTTCTATAATATAGCCTGTGTTTAAACATTTTCTAACCTCTTCTTCGATGATCTGCGTCCTCTCGGTGTTGAATGTCTTTGTCTTCTGCCTGATCGGCGTGTATGAAGGGTCAGTGTTGAGGTAGTGTATTATAATATTCGGGTCAATCCCCTACAGGTCGGAAGCTTTCTATGCAAAGACGTCGACTTTTCTCCTTAGGAAGTCGACCATGAGACATTCTAGATGGAGCCCTAAGTCCATCCTAATACGGGTTATCTTATAAGGGTTGCCCTCTTTGAGCTCGATTGTCATAAATTCCCCGATCGGCTCCACCCTGGTGTCGTCCAGTTTTCCCTTTTTGTTCGGTTGGGACTCTTTGGGTTTTGCTACTGAGGCATCCCCTGAAGTCTTCAACTGTGGTTGAGTCTTCTGCTCGGATGGCTTGACCGAAATGCTATAGCACCTCCATACGTCCTTCATATTGCATAAAAGTTTGCCCGTGCCGACTGGAGTTGGGAATTTTACTTTCAGATGGTATGTGGACACGATGGCATGGAAGTCGTTGAGGGCGGGTCGGCCAATGATGACATTATAGGCGAATGGGGCGTCGACCACCAGGTAGTTCAACATTAGTGTTCTCCTTAAGGGAGCCTCACTGAAAGAAGTGGTCAAGTTGATCGACCCCTTCAGTATGATCTCCGACCCCCTGAACTCGACCAGTGGTGTGCGCATAGGCTGGAATTTCAACTGGCCCAAATTCATTCTTTTCAAAGTAGATAGGAAGATGACATTCACCAAGCTGCCATTATCAACCAGAATTTTGCACACTTTAAAGTTTGCGATCTCCACAGATACAACCATTGGGCAGTCTATTTTATGATCAACATTTTTACCTTCAAAATGAGCCAAGTCAGCATCGATAAATGAAATGGGCTCTGCACTCGTCGAGAGGTGAAAGGTTGTCTCCACAAGTGTAGCCTTATTGGACTCAAGTCTTCTCTGAGTCTATCTACGAGCAGACTTGGAGTCCCCCCTAGTAGGACCTCCTGCGATCATGTCAATGACTCCTCTGATAGGTGGGCGGTCATCCTGGGCTGGCTTTTTCCCTTTGTCACTCTCCTGGGGCTAATCGACCTTTCTCTACGGGGAGTTCGGTCGATTTTGCCCCCTTCAGCTCTAGCCTCCATGGCTATGTATTTTTTCAGATGGCCCTGTCTGATCAATCTTTCAATCTCGTCCTGGAAATTGAAGCACTCATCAGTGTCATGCCCCTTCTGTTTGTGGAAGTGGCAGTACTTCTTTGATTTTTTCATAGCTTCTGTCCCCTTCAGTTTTCTAGGCCTTTTGAGGAGGTTGTCGTGCTAGATAGCGTACAAAACCTCCTTCCTTGGAGCGTTCAACGGTGTGTAGTCGTGGAAGCGTTTAATCGGAGACCGACCTCACTCTTTGTGTTTCTGGTCGTCTTTCTCCTTTTTTTTCCTATCGACCTTGGAGGATCTGAACTTGAGCTTGTTCATCTCCTCCTAGGTCATGTATCTTTTGGCCAGGTCGAGCAGCTCCTCCATCGACCTGGGCCTTTCTCGCACCAGGGCATTCGCGCACTCTTTATGCCTGAGCCCCAGGAATAGCACGTCGATCAAGAATTCAATCATGGGGTTATCAATCTTCAGGACCTCTGTATTGAAACTAGTGAAGAAATCTTGGAGGGACTCCCCCTCATTCTGCTTGACGGTATGGAGGTGGGTGTGAGGGAGCTTGGCCTTTCTCCTGCTAGCAAACTGGTGCAAGAACTTATCGCATAGCTGGTCGTAGGAGTAGATAGTAGATGGTTCTAGCTTCACAAACCAGTCTAGTGCGATGCCTTGGAAGGTGATCATTAATATTTTAGCATGGATAAATTCCTTGTGATCATGCAGCTGCATCATGTGCTCAAACTGCATCAAGTGCTCGTTGGGTTGGTCGTGCATCATACCTCAGAAGACCGGTCAAAATTTTAGCATCCACAATAATTCGCTCGTGAATAATCTCCTGAATGAATGGTGACCCTCTGTCCCGACGAGATCTTTAGGGAGTGTCCATGTTGGGTGCTTTGTCGATGTTTCTCCTCGAGATCTCATCGAGACATTTGTTTAGCCACTGCACCTAATGGAAAACTTCTTCCCACTCATCCCGATCTGCCTGGGAGATAAACCTAATGCGTTCGGCCCAATCGAGCCGTCACGCTGTGGGGCTCTACTAGGCCGATGCGCCAAATCTGGAGATTCTCCACGATCCTCACGGTAGTCACGATTTGGGCGTTCGACCCTATCGCACTGTGAGGCTCGATTAGGTCGAACATGATCCTCTGAGTCCGCCACCTCCTCGCGTGCTTTTGGGCGTCTCTTTTCCACTGGTGGATGTCTGGGACTGGCCTCGTGCCTGGCGAGTGGTTGCCTAGCTTCGTGGTGGGAGGGGCTATTCTCCCAAGGTCTGTTTTTTGATGGTGGTAGTTACGGAGTTGCGCTGGCAGCGGGGGTAGGCACTGAGGTGTGCCTGTTTAGGAAAATAGATAACTGAGCCGATATCTGGGCGAAAATTTGTTCACTGATCATTTGCATCAGCTGGGATATGGGTAGCGTCACCAGCTATTCTTGGGGAGCGCTGGCGCCCAGAATAGTTGTGTGCTGCTGGGGGTTAGGGAGTGGTGGGAAAGTGAACCTCTGATTCTCCTCCCTCCCAGATGTTACTCTACGCGTGTTCACCATTTTTTGGTTGCAATCTCAACAGTTCCCATAGACAGCGCCAAATGATGCTGCTTTGAGCTAGAGGAGGGTCAAGTACTCCAGTTGATTCAAGTGATTTTGGGCTTAAGATCTACAACCACGAACATACGTCAACTAGCCGAGAGGCCCTCGGCTAAGGCACTCCGACGCTCAAGTTAGTTCCGGTAGATCGAAGAATAGAGATAGTATATAGTGAATAATATAAATGACATTACTTTGAGCGTGGTTGTGCTTGTAGTATTTATAGCCTGCTGTGGGTGTGATTTTACCCAAGTACCCTTATTAGGTGTACTTGGCTTTTCCTATGACAGGGGATTGAGAGTCATTCCATGTCCAGATTCCAGTACTGTGCCAAGTGGCTCAATCTTCTATTTTTTCGGATAACCATGCCAGTAGGGGCATGTCCTTACCAGAGTTGTTGGCAGGGTTGTCAGAGTTGTTGGCAGTTGTTACATCAGTTGACACGTGTCATTCATGCCGAGGGGTTCAACCTGTTCGATTTATACTCGGAGGACGATTCATGTCGACCGGACTTAAGTACTAAAACTTCTGAAATGACCCTTAGGTCGATACGGGTCGACCGCGGGGCTTACCAAATGAGATAGATACAGGTCGACCAAATAGATGTACCTTTGGGCTTCATAAGCTATCTCGTTTGAAACTGGGCCTGTTGGGCCCATTGAATTATCTTACATCACATTGGGCCTCATGGACTGTCTTATTTGAAGTTGGGCCTGTTGGGCCTACTGGATTATCCCATATCAGTATGCAAAAATGTAATGGGGTGGGAATGGAATGACTTTAGAAATAGAATGAAGTCGGGAAAGAATGATGTTAGTATGATTTATCCTATTATCGGTATATACAACGAATGAGAAAGGAATGGAATCGTTATTCCTTTTTTATTCCATTTTAATGATTGGTAAATATGAATAATCAATAGGAATGAAATGAATTTTTTAAATGACCAAATTATTCTTTTATAAAAAATATAAAATAAAAGTATTTATTAATAAAATATTTTTTATATATTACCATAGATTTTTTTTAGTAAGTCTATAATTATGCATTTTTAATATCATTTTTAATGTTATTTGAATTACATCAGTAAATATATGGATTTTATATGTGAACAACAAATTATATACGTTTACACCAAAAAAAAATATATATAAACACAATCTTTTAAGATTATTATTTTTAAAATTATAATTTAGCAAGCTCTTTTGAATTTTTTGATAAAATATAATTATAAAATTATAAAATACTTTACAACTAGAGTGCTTAACTTTTTTATGATAATGTTAGAACAATTTATTGTACTTTTTTTATAAGTTTAATTGGAAGAGTTATTGATAGAATTGACAACTCTTCATTTATTAGTTTTGTATGTATTTTTTAACCATTCAAAAATATACGGATATAAATAATATTTTAAACTACATATATTTCATCCGCGTAGACAAAATAAATGATACTTCTATTTTTTTTACTATAAAAATTGAGATGTGTATAATTATTCTTATTTTTATTTATTTTTACAATAATTTATAATAATATAATAATATTTGTAATATTACTAAAAATATATGAATAAAATATATAATTAAATAAAAACATATAAATTGGAATATAATATTAAATATTTATAAAATGAAAATTTCTTTTATTAAATAAATATAAAAATATTTTGTTAAATTTTAGAGTGTAATTTTATTAATATATTATTACTATTATCTATAAGGGGAGATGCGCGTAGCAACAGTGCCACAGCGCGTGCCCCTTTTGCATGTTTTTTTTTTCTTTTTGCTGACGCGCCACTAAAACGGTGCCGGTTTAGGTGATGAGTGCTTTGTGTTGCTGTAATGTTGGTACTCCTTTTTTAAACAAAGACTGCGAAAATGTGGGCCCCAAAAAAAAGCAGAAGAAACGTTGTCCTGCTGTGCCCCGTGGTATAATCGGTGAAGTCGTGTCTGTGTTCTTGAGTGAAGATATAGCTATGCTTTTTCTTTTTCCTTTTTCCCTTATATTTGTGTTACTTTACAGTGTTGCATAAGAATATAAATGAATATTAAATAGATAAGATACATTATATTTATATTTATATTTATTTTATTTTTTAAATATTTAAATACAAATAAAAATTTGATGAAAATTAAAAAATAATATCCAAATTCGTATTCGTTGGATATCGTTTGAATTCAAATATATTCGTTTTCAATTATAATTATTTAAATTTATTCATATTTTATTAAATTTATTTGTATTCGTATTATTTTTTTATATCTATATTAGATAATAATTATTTAAATATCTATTTACAAATATTCAAATACGTAAATATATGAATTTATAACAAAAATATATTTTAATTAATAAAAGAAATTAGATAATTTCATTAAAAAGAAAGGAATTAAACAAATAATATAATTTTTTATTAATAATTAATTTTATAATTAATTAATAATATAATAATTTTTTAAATTTATTCTTTTTTTTTCAATTCTTTAATTATAATTTATATATATATGAATTATGAATTTTTTATTAAAAATTATTTAATAAATATATATTCAAATCGAATATTAAACAAATTGAATATATATTTATTATATTTATATTTATTTATAATCAGATATAAATAATATTTATTTTAAATAAATATAAATAAATTTTATATAAATAAATATGAATATAAATGATAAATAAATTTTTAAATATCTATTTACAAACTAATGCCACGTGGGGGAGAGAGAGGACAGACGAGATAGATTAGGGTTCTGGACTCCTAATTTTGTGGGATTCTTGGTGGCTTCCTTTGGAAGATTTTCCTATTTTCCACCGGAAAAAAAATATTTTTTTGGGTTTTTTTTTCTCTGTACGGAACCCTTCAATCAGATGGGAGAGCTTTGGAGGCAGAGCGAGCAATAATATTTTTCGGGATTTAGGAATTTGGGTGGGGGAGGGCATACAATTAGGAATGTTGCTCTCTCTCTCTCTCTCTCCCTCTTCATGCATGTTCTTGTTATCTCTTTTATTCACTTGACATGTGATTTTCATGTTTCTAACTGGTTTCATAAAATCATTCCGTGTCCTGCAACATTTCTGGGATATCCATTGAGATTTTGTTTCTATGTGTAGACTGCGGTTGCAGTAGGTGTGGAGCCAGATAAGAAGATGCCGTACAAGAAGTATTTTGAGTATTTTGGCCCAGATTATACTCTTCATGTGGAACCAAGTCATTTGGAAAATCTGAATACTGAAAGAGATGTGGTGAAGATCTGGTAACTTTTTCTCTAATCTTATTCCCAATAATACTGTCCCGGGACTTACATAATATTTGTGATAATATTTGTTTATAAATTATATGTTTTGAGAGAATGAGTTTTGGGAGTCGGGCTTGATAATGTGAAATTTTTATTGAGAAATATGATATATGATTATTTATGATTTGGGAATAGCAAAAAAATTATTTTGAGAAAATTTAGTATATATGTTTATGTTTTAGGAGAAAATAAATTTGATTGTAGCAGCTAAATCAATATCGTTTTGTTGGATTTTGAGAGTGTAATGAATTTTAGTAATATTTTTTATTATAATATAATAATAAAATATTATGATATATAAATATATATGTGTGATTGATAATAACTTTGATGTAAAAAATATAAGATTTTTAGTTATTTGTCATTTAAATTATATTATATTTTTCTGGAACAATTTTATATTAATAACTGTTGTGAAAGAAACTTGGGCAGTGCAGATACCTGTCTTTCCAGCCCTATCGCTGTACCACAATTCACCAAGGCCAGCTACCAACTCCACATCATTCCCAACTCTCCTTTGAGGATCCCCAGCATGAATATCACTGTACATTTTGTTGTTGATATGCTGCACTACACGGCCAGACTTATGCAACCTTTAACTAAAACCAAATACATGCTGTTCGTTAAATTTCAGACATGTAGGGAAAAGTGAAAATTGAAGAAGAAAATGAAAGAACTTCGTTGTTTGGCCACTCTGCCTACATCCACAGTACAAATGTTCAAATGGCTAAAATATTCATTTTCTCTAATTTAAGATTACAACTTGATTATTTATGTGAATTACACATGTGAAGAAATAACACATGGAGGATTCAACTGCAAAATTATGCAGATATGTATTTTTGTGAAGTTGCAATTAAATAAAAGAAACATCTCTTGGTTCTTAATACCCTCCCTCAAGTTGGATATGGAGATTGATTGGAGTCTTGAACTTAAATTATGAAGGTCAAACTTTTATTCAAGTCTCATGACTTTATGCGTGATTTAGACAAAATAATTTTAAATTTAGATAGTAAGAAAAGGATACATAGAATAGCATATTGTGCGATACTATATGGAATGCTCCATGATAACACTGTGAATGGCATAACTGAAGATTGAATTGCATGGTTGAATATTATGCTATGACGTAAAATAAACAATTTTAATACTATTCATCAATCCACGTGGAGGAAATTCTATTTTAAGTATGTTGTTTCATTTATACATTAACACACATTCACATGTGGAGGATCCTTTCACACACCACACATTCTGTCTTTTGGTCTTTATTACATCATCAATCAGTCCTAAAACCATTTCATCAATTAGTCCTGCGTAATGGTTATAACAACTGGTCTTGAAGTTGAAAAGTTTTCTCATGTTAAGCTTGTTTCTGAAGCATTAAATTACTACATAAAAGTTTGAAAGAAAATTATCAGCATCATCTTTTAACTTGAGGACTAACAGCTTAGCCCCATGGCGCTTATGGGGTACAACCACCTCAAGCTGATCGTAGTCTTATACAGTATTTTACACTGCTAAATATATAAGAAAGTAAAGTTGCACCTCTGCTGACAGTTATAGTTTTTAGCCTAATATTAAGCTCTTAATCCTAACAATTGATATAAGAACGAGGTCATGGGTTCGAGTCTCCAAACTATTTTTGGGGAAGAGATTGTTGGATTTATTGTCTGCATCATTTTTTGACTCAAGAACTAATAGCCCAACCCATGACGCTTAAAGGGTGCAATCACCTCATGCTGACTATAGCCTTATACGATATTTTGCGCTGCCAAATATATAAAAAAATAAAATTGCGCCTTTACTAACAGTTATAGTTTTTAGCCTAAAGTAAGTGCTTGATCCTAACAAAGTCTATACTCGTGTAAAGGCATCAATGTACTAAACATATCGGTATGGTGTTAGCTTCCATCAGCTTTTGCGACAGTTGCTATTTCTGTCTGTTTTAACACCTTTCGATCCTTTATTCCGCCCTATACTACCTTGGATTGCCAGTACTTTTACTTGTTCTGTTGAAACCACTGTGAACATACTCAGTCTCACTTGGTTTTATATCCTACTCAGATATGGTGACTGTACAGACTTATAATGACTTGCCTTTTTAAATCACTATGGGCTCTATTTATTGAATTTATTAATCTTTACAGGCCGCTTCACTCTGTCCGAATACAATTCTGGTTGTTTGGCTGGTATTGATGTACAGACATTGGTAAATTTACGACTGTGGCAGCTTGAGGCTTGCCATATCATATTTGATTTTTTTTTTTTTTGTTTAGAACTGATGTTACTATTCAGGAGATTGACTAACCTGCTGTTAAAGTTCATCTGGGAGCAAATCAGATCGCCTTTTGTTTTTATTTAGATTGCTCCTTGCTTTGTTGAAATAAGTTTAGATCCTCAAGCAGAATTTCTATTGATTCTAATTGTTGTGCTTTTAATTTGTGAACCTCTTGGAATGTAAAGAATTCTGCTAATCCTTCATGCTGAAAATTTGTACAAGAGATTAGTTCATCTGGCTTTCTCAGGATTTGGTTGTTCTATGGTGATGTCATCTTGCCGTCAATTTTGCGGCTGACTTGAAAACAGTCATAATGGTGATGGAATTGTGTTCAGAATGATGGAGTGGGTTTTGCATGGAAATTCTATACAGGGTATATTTTTTTGATTCAAATGTTTGAACAACTTAGAGTGGTTAGTGAAGGTTTTTGGCTGCTTTAAATTCTTTTCCCAAGAATTTGCTGCTCAAAAATAGTGAAGAGAATTGCTGCCGGAATGATAAAAATCAAGTCTAGATTTGGATACTGATTAGCGCTCCTTGATTTTGACTTGGAGTTGGTCTTTATTGATGCAAATTGAGAGAAAGGAGATTTGATCTCGACTCTAAGTAGGGGTTTTTTCGCGAACAAGTGTTGGAGAGAGGAGTCGATCTTACTGCTGGGAGCATAAACTTTGGTTGTTGCAAATTGATTCAGCTTATTGTTGGAAAGGGGACTCGAACTCCGCATTGCATTAACTCAGCAAAATTGTATCAAGTTTTGATGGAACAGCGACTCCAACTTGCATTGGATATGGGACTAAATTTTATGCAGTTCCCTGTTACACGGACGAATCGTGCCAAGTTCTTCTTAGAGGGCCAATGATTTTGGGTTGAAATTTTGCTGGAATGGAGATTATAACTTGCCCCTTTTGTTTTTCAATTTCCCTTCCTTGTTATCTTATTTTATTTTCCTTTTAGGAAGACTAATTATCATTTTTTTTTATTTTGAAAATGTTGTAAGAGAAATAAGTACAGATTTTCTATAGTCCTATTTAATTTGTTATATTTACTATTATGTAATCACTTTATATCGTACCAAGTGTCTCTTTGTTTTTAATAAAGAAAACAAAGCAAAAGTTAAACAATTATCCCTTTTAAAATTAAATATCCTAAATACCCTTTTCTTATTTATTTGATCATTTATTAAACATATAATTTTATTTAATATCCCTCATATTTTATGATAATATTTTTTATTTATATTTTAGTACCCATCTATTAATCAACTAAATTATAGTAATTCTAAAATTACAATTACGAACTGTTCTTAAAAATTAACAAAAAAAATTAATATTTATTAAAAAATTTAAAAAAATCAATTAAAAAATAAAAATTAAATCGTACACCAGTCCTCTATTCCTCTTTCAAATAAGTATTCAAAATATTATAAATAGTTATATGTATATATGTATATTATACACACATATATATACATACATCTATTTCCCACGTCCTCTCTCAAAAACAAAAAAACAATTACATACATATATATAGATATATATATATATATATATACCCCCACCCACCAAAATCCGGTGGCCATGGCCAGACGGTAGTGGGATCATCCATGGTTGGGCGGCTCGATCCGCTATGGCTGGGTTGTCTAGGTTGCTGATTGTTGACCATGGTCAGCCTGGCTACGGCCGAGGAAGAGGGGGTGGCGAGGCTTGGGGCCTTGGCTGGCTGGGCGTGAGGTTTGCGTGGGGGAAGAAGAACAAGAAGAGGATTTTTCTTCTTTTTGTTTTTGTTGTTTTGTTTTTAATTTCATGTTTATTTTATTTTTAGTTGATATATAAAATTGATTAAATTATTTTACATATATTTGTTATTTTAATTTTGTTAAGTATATATTTAAAATTATTAAATTATATTGTTTAAAAATGACAACTTTAAATTTTTATTGTTTTAATTTTTATTTAATTTATATTTAGTTATTAAATAAATTTATTAAATTATTTTAAATATGCTTGTTTTAACATTATTGAGGACATAAATTAAAATTATTAAAATCATACTATTAGGATGATAGATTTAAATTTTATTTTTATTTTTTAATTTTTATCTTAATTAACAAATAAATTCAATTAAATCTAATTATATATTTTTAGATATATTTATTATTTAATATTATAAAATATGTATAATCTAAACAGCTAAAATAACTATGAGGAGCCACCTTCAAAATGAATCTATTATTTATGTATGAATTAATAGATGATGCAACCAAATTATTATATTTGAATGATGTGTCGGAGGCTTGAGCGCTAAACTAATTGATCTTAGTAGTTGACGCTCTTAAATTGTTTTATTTACTTAGAGAATGTTTAGTTATATTTTTTATGTGAGTTTATTATATGTTTGTTATATGTTTTGAGAAGACAGTTTTTACTATAATTGTCAAATTAATAATTTTTTATTAAATTTTGAAGATAAAAATAGAATTGAATGATTTTTTTTATTATTAGAATAATAAAAAATATATATATATATATATAATGTATATATATATGTGTATGTATATATTAAAAATGAAAATTTTTGAGAAAAAATAAAGATATATTTGATTATGTTTTCTCAAAATAATTTTATTTTGAGAAAACATAACCAAACATTACCTTATACAGTATTGTTACATTAATGGAAGATGCTTTATCTTTGTTTAAATATTCTTCGAGTTATTTTTCCAACTGAAATTTCTATTGTAATTTTGCATTAATATTCATACTATAAATGTATTACTGTTTCACATAGAATTTTGCAATAGTTTTTCAGGTTTCTTGCTTGAAAATGTATGGAAAACTTATCACTTAAGTGAGTATAATATTATATATTAATTCATCACTTTATAATATTTAAAAAATTTACATGACTACAAAAAAGTTAGATATATAACTTCCCGGGCATGGGGCATGGGGCACGGTGCACCTTTTCTAATATATATATATGTTCACTTTTGATGAATTGGGAATAGTTAAATCCATAGGAGTGAAAGAAAATGGCAAAATCCATTCTTTTGGGAATGGGGATTCCAATAGAAATGAATATTTCCGTATCTAAATTATACTAATCACAGTTTTGGAAATAGACTTGAGAATGTTCATTCCATTCTCATCTTATTCTTGCATACTAATCATGCCATAAGTATATTGCACTTTACTGTCTCAACATTAACAAAATGTGCATTTAACAATCCAATTATTTTAAAATATCACACTTTTATCATTAAAATTTTATTTTCATAGAATAAAGTGAAATATTTTTAAAAAAGTATTATCACACACTAATCACTTGTCAATATATGAAAAGTTAAAATAGTTTGAGCTGTCAAATAATTTTAAATTAATTTTATATTATATTTTACTTGGTTTATATATATGAGATGATTAAAACTAATTTTAAAATTATATCCTAATTGATTTTTATGTCAATATAATATTATGCATATTTGTTAGCAAATGACATTTAAATAGAGTAATAAATGAGAGAGATAATGTGGATATTAATATATACATTATTTGCTATCAATATTTGTCCAACTAGCATCATGTATCTTAGTCTTGTTCAAATTAAAGCCTCAAACCACCTACACTCTTAATTAAACAAAAACAAATTTATAAATATTCCATAATGATCATTCGGCAATGGAACCTTAAAGTTAATTTTTAATTATCTTACACACATTAATTTAGAAAAATTTTAATCATTAAATTGGTTTATACATTTCAAATTACTCGAATTGATTGAACATCTGATACATTGATAATTAAGTAACATATGGTAACAATTTTTGGCAAAATATTTTACTTTATTCCACCAAAATAAGAATTTAATTTTAAGGATAACATTTTGAAGTGCTTTATGTGGCCAAATGTAAATTATTTAAAACATTAGGAAGGCAGAATGTAACAACTTTAAAATATATCATCGGAAAATAGAATGAAGGGGATTCAAGTACATTTAACAAGGTTGGGTAATTCTTCTGCACACATGCAATGATTGGGGGACAAAATGCAAAAACCTTATATATATTGGGTGATTGTCTGCTATTTACCCTTATTTTAAATTAAACTTGATCAATTATAATTTCTAATACCTTACTAAATTATGGAGAAAAAAATTAATCATTATTAATGTAGATCATCAATCTAAATGAAACAATAAGGATCAACCATAAAATAATATCTAAATAATTAATTACAATATTAAGAAAAAAAATACTATCTTAAATAAAAGAATAAATATTTCTGGTTTCACATTTTTCACATAATGTGTGATTAATTAAAATCGGATGATATTAGTCATTGAAGTAAATATTATTTCACTAGTCAATGAAAATTTTTATTAAAAATAAAAGTAACGTGCAAATATTAAGTCAATTAGGGTTTCATTTTCCAACAACTTTATATGCAAATATCTTTATGCTGAATGTATTTACTCACGGGTGAGAAAAGTGTTAACGTGGGCAAAAAGGTGCCGTCCTGCTAGTGGGGCGATAAAGTTCCTCGACTCCTAATCTCCAGCGTCCCCCAGAGAACAGTCTCTCTGTCTCACTCTCACACACACTCTTTCTCAAACTCAGAAATGGCCAACTTTCCTAAAGCAACGCTCTTTCTCCTGATTTCCCTCGCGCTACTCTCCTTTTTCCCACCAATCCTCTCATCCACGGGCCCTTCTGGCTTCCTCCGATCTCTCAAATATGCCCCCGCCTTTCTCGGGAAATTCTCTCGCTCCAACCATAAGGGTGCTCTCGGAGCTTCACGTTACCGATACGAGACCCGTTACTTCGACCAGAATCTTGACCACTTCAGCTTTTTGGAGCTCCCCAAGTTCCGCCAGCGCTACCTTATTAATACCGAATATTGGGCGGGCCCCGATGAGCTGGGCCCTATATTCTTCTACTGTGGCAATGAAGGGGACATCGAATGGTTCGCCGCCAATACCGGCTTCGTATGGGAGCTCGCTCCTCGTTTCCGCGCAATGGTCATTTTCCCCGAGGTAATGTTATTTGCATATTGTGTGCTTTTATTTTTCAATTTAGATTGTCCGTGTGGAGGTAAGTTTAACAAAAAAGTTCGAATTTTGGATGGAAATTATATGTGTTCTTAAATTATTATGTGGGACGCATGGCTGAACAGTTATGTTTCCAACTCTCGAGGATTTGGAGTAATATTTATGAGTGATGTTAGTGGTAAGCTTCTAGGGGTTTTGGTTGGCAGCATAGGTACTATGGAGAGTCAATGCCATATGGCAGTAGGGAGGAGGCATATAAGAATTTGACTACGCTAGCACATTTAACTGCTGAGCAAGCGCTGGCTGATTTTGCTGTGTTGATCACTGAGCTGAAAAGGAATTTGTCTGCCCAGGCCTGTCCTGTGGTGCTGTTTGGTGGATCATATGGTGGAAGTAGGAATTTCTTTAATTTTAATTCACATAGTTTTATTAGTGTATAGTTATACAAGAGAAGTTTTTGGATAATTGTGAATTCAATCACAATTGCTGCATGGAACAGTGTTGGCTGCATGGATGAGGCTGAAGTATCCCCACATTGCCATTGGGGCACTTGCTTCTTCAGCACCTATTCTTCAGTTTGAGGATATAGTGCCTCCGGAGACATTTTATGATATTGTTTCCAATGATTTTAGAGTATGTTTGACCTTTTTTCACTTATCTTATTATTCATTTATGTTTTAGTTAACAATTGTAGGAGTATGTTCTGAATCATGACCCCTGCTCATTTATTTCCTTGGCAGCGCGAGAGTGTTAGCTGCTTTAATACTATAAAAGATTCTTGGGATGTAATAGAATCAGAGGGGCAGAAAAGTAATGGCCTTTCATATCTGACTGAAACTTTCCATTTTTGCAAGTAAGAGCATACAGATATAAGTTTCTAACTCAAAATTTCTTCTCTTACGATCTATATATTGTTTAGCAGGTTCTGAAAATTCTTCCCTTTACTATGTTATGTTATTGAAGCATTTGCTCAATCTGACATTGAAGTTGGAATGGCAGGAAACTCGAGAGTGCTGATGATCTATCCAACTGGTTATCCGACGCATATAGTTATTTGGCGATGGCAGATTACCCTTATCCTGCAGACTTTCTAATGCCAATGCCTGGAAACCCAATAAAGGAGGTTTATCTTTCCAAGAATTGGGGATTTCATTAAATTATTTTGTTCCGTCTTATTAGGGTAGATAGCAGGGCAATGGTTTTTATATACTTGCTCAATGCTTACCAATATAGCCATCTTGGTCAGGTATGTAGAAGGATTGACAACAGTCCTAATGGGACTAGTATCTTACAGCGTATATTCAATGGAGTTACTGTTTACTACAATTATACTGGAAATATCGATTGTTTTAATCTGGGTGATGATCCTCATGGTATGAATGGGTGGAACTGGCAGGTGCAGAATTGCAGCAAATGTTATTGTTTTGCTTTCTTTCTTGGTTACTTTACACTTGTTGAATGGCTGTATGAATTAACTAATAGTGTGTCTATATTTACCAGGCATGCACTGAAATGGTGATGCCAACTTCTAGTAGCAGGAAAACTAGCATGTTTCCAGCGTATGATTATAATTACACTTCTGAGGAAGAGTGGTGCTTGGAGAATTACCATGTCAAACCCAGGTCTACTTGGATAACAACTGAATTTGGTGGGCATGTAAGAACACTGTGCTCAAGTATATTGATCTATATATCTAAAGCCTTTATAAAAGTGTGAATTCATAAATTGTTGTCACCATTGGAAAGGCATCTGTGTTTACTTATATAGTAATCTGTTGTCTCCATTCTTCCTTGATTATCTTAGTTTCCAAGGAGTGAGGACTTTCCTGAGAGCGTACAATTTAATGCAAGGTTTGTTTGAAGCATGTTTTCATCTTTCAAACCTGACACAGTATAAAATTGATGATGTCTGTCCGTACTACTGTTGGTGGAGGGATTCAATTCAAATCAAGTTGGAAGATTTCTACATTATGTGAAGAAGGATTGCGTAACTAATACTTGAAAGAATCACCACGGAGCCAAAAATCTCGATGTGAAATCCCCCTCCCCTTGTCCTGCCAAGATATTAGACTTTGATAGCTGGTTCATTGACTTATTTCTTGCTTTTTCTCTTTTCATGATAAAGGGCTTTAAGAAAGCCTTGGAAACCTTTGGAAGCAACATCATATTCTCAAATGGGTTATTGGATCCCTGGAGTGGCGGCAGGTAACATCCTAAGTGTTATTGTTTGTAGATTACTCAACCTTCAAACATTGATAAATCATTGACAAGAATGAATGATATTTTTGGTGCAGTGTTTTGGAGGATATATCTGAAAGTGTTGTAGCTCTGGTTACTGAAAAAGGTTAAGTATGTTAGAATGAGTTTTCTGTTGATTCAATCGGAAATGTTACTGATAATGGTTTGCACCTTCATTTTAACTACTATCACGAGTGAGACTGATCAATATTTGGCCTCCTAGGAACTGTTATGTTTGATTGTTTATCAGGTGCATAATGACAGCATAAATTTGACCATTTTATCAGGTGCATAATGACAGCATAAATTTGACCATTTTATCAGGTGCCCATCACTTAGATTTACGTCCGCCAACTCCAGAGGATCCTGATTGGCTGTTGGAGCAGAGGGCAGCTGAAGTTAAGTTGATCCAAGGCTGGTTAGATCAATACTATGAGAGAAACAGAATAGTTTTTGACATGTGAAAAGAGCCTTGATCGATGAACCTTGCTATTAACTCGTGGCAAATGATATGAAACAGATGTTTCTATTTTCCGCGGGTGGGTTCAAAAATGTAAATGTCCACGAACAACAGTTTCCTTTGGGTTAAATCTGGAAACAATATTTTATGGTAATGAAAACATCACGTGCGTCCCACGTGTAGAACGTGTGTTATGAAATGGATGTAATACTCATTAGTCATATGCGATGCGTTATGGCCTCTTCACTATAAATTATATATTAATACTTGCTCCATAGTTATTTTGACCTCAAATAAATTCAACACTAATTTATTAAATAAATTAAATTCAAATTAGTAAATAGTAAAATATGATTTTATCACCATACGAAAATGTGTTGTTGACTCAAAATTATATCTCATAATGTTATAGTGCAACCATTATATACATATATATATTGTATGTGTGTATTGCTTTAGAAAGCTTTTGATAGATTTTTTATTTTTCCACTTGAAGGCTGCTAGTTGCATTTATATTCATCGTAATTTTTTTTTTCCTATTTTGAGTTAACTTGTAGACATGTTAAAACTGGATGAATTGCATGTTATTAACTAAGATTGATATGTGATAATCCAGCAGGTCTAGCTCAATAGCTATCGACCCCAAAAGACACTTCCAAATCCACGTTGCCTCAGAAGCTCAGATGGGTCGTCGATCATTGCCTTGTCACCTATGTAGCAAGTTGGGGCTGAGCCACTCGACTGTGGCCCCCAGGTTGAGTGTAGAGTTCTTTACCGTATCCGACTAGAGGTATCGAGCGTCGCACCCCCTGAGACTGCCCGCTATCTTCAACCATTTCTCTGGTTGACCTATTATCAACTAGAGGGATCGTCTTGACATCAAATCAAATCATTGCCATATTTAATGCTTTGACAAGCAGTACGCTTTCGCATTAATGGTGCATGCCACCCTAATACCATCTCTCCCTCTGCTTTTGTTAGGAGGCATGCCACTACAGTACTATTCTGTCCCAGAAAGTAGGAAGTGGTGCCACCTAGAATAGTACAAGTATGGGAGATGACCTATAGCCCCCATTCAAGGACAAGAGCCCTTTACACTTGATAGGGGCATTTTGGATATATTATTTAACTGAAGAAGGCTATAAATATCCCTTTGCCAGCCACTCTCAAGATATACTATTCTTCACTATATGTTCTTACTTTGCTGCTCAATTTACCTACTCGATCATTACTAACTTAAGTATCGGAGTGCCTTTGTTGAGGGAACCTCGGCTAATCTGATATTTGCTCATGATTGCAGATCTTAGCCCAAAGATATTTCTCAGTTGGACCATCCGACCAGCCAGGTCGAATTTATTCAAACATTAACCCAATCTAATAAAAACAACTTTTAACCTCATCATTTTGACATCGTCTAGTGTTCATCATCTTTCGATTACAGTCTCAAATTTCCCATAAATGGCTATATTGTAGAAATCCAATACCCATCTTAGCTTTGTAATATTGTGCTCGTCCTCAAGAATGAGGAAAAATGGCGCATGTGTAACGATTTCACTGATTTAAATAAAGCTTGTTCTAAAGATCCATACCTCTTGCCTCGTATAGATTTATTAGTCAATTCTATTACTGGTCATGAATTATTAAGCATGATGGGTACTTTCTAAGGTTATCACTAGATATTTATGGCACCCGAGCATAGGGACAAGACCTCTTTTGTGGTTCCTAATGGGATTTATTATTTTTTGATCATGCCTTTCGGGCTAAAAAATGCAGAAGCAACCTACTAGAGTCTGGTCAATTTTATATTCAAGAATGGGATCGGCAAGTCTATAGAAGTTTATATTGACAACATGATCGTTAAAATAGAACAAGCTAAAGACCATTTACTTGACCTCGGCCATACCTTTGCCATATTGCGAGCATTCAACATGAAACTAAACCCAAATAAGTGTACGTTTGGGGTTTGAGAAGGTAAATTCTTAGGTTATATGGTCAGTCAAGGGGCATTGAGCCAATCCACAAAAAATCCAGGTAGTGTTGGACATTGCACCACCTCGAATAATCAGATAAACAATGCTTGGTTTGGAGGATAATAGCTATTAGCAGGTTCATTGCTTGTTTGGCCAACAAGAGTCTACATTTCTTTAAGATAATTAGGAACACCAAGAAGTTGGACATCCAATGGAATGAACAATGTGATCAGACTTTGATTGACCTAAAATAATACTTGTCCTCATCTCTTATGCTCGCCAAGCTAAAACTTGGAGAGGTATTGCACATTTGCTTGGCTGTTTTTGAAGTCTTGATCAGCTCAATTCTAGTCTTGACTAGAGATAAAAACCATCGATCAATTTATTACTATAGTAAGATGCTACAAGGGCCAGAACATAACTACTTAGAGATCGAGAAGTTTTCCCTAGCATTAGTCACCACGGTTCGAAAGCTATGATCATACGTTCAGTCCCATGCAATGATAGTACTGACAAATTAGTTGTTGAAGCAAGTACTCTCAAAGCCAGACACATATGGGAGATTGACAAAATGGGCCATTGAGTTGGGAGAGTCTGACATCACTTTTCAACCTAGAACAGTCACTAAAGCACAAGTTTTGGTAGACTTTATCGATGAGGGGGTCAATCTCCTCGAGTAGAATTGTGCAACCTCTCTTGTTTGGACCTTGCATATTGACAAGTCAGCGACCACGTTAGGAGGTGGGGTAGGTATTGCTCCTTGTTCCTCTTTGGCGGAGGAATATGACTTCACCATCAAGCTCAATTATGTAGTCACCAACAATGAGGCAGAGTATAAAGCCCTCTTCACTAGAATAAGGATGGCACTAGATCAAAGGGTTGAGCACTTGGCAACAATCACAAACTCCCAATTGATCACAGAATAGGTCAAAGAGAATTTTGAGGCTAACGACTCGACAATTAGCCAGTACCTTACAGAGATCAAAAGATTACAGCAGTCGTTTAAAAAGTTCACCCTCAGCCAGGTACCTCTATTAGAGAATAAGCAAGTGGATACCCTATCCAAATTTGCCAGCTCGACCAGAGGTACAAGAGATAGAATGATAACTTTTTTGGTCATCAACAAACCGTCAATAGGCATCCTCGAACAGAATTTTGTAGGGAGCATCGAGGAGGCACTTCCTTCATGGCAGGACCTAATAAAGCTTTACCTGAGTCATGGCACAGTTCCAAATGACAAGAATGAGGTATGTAGGCTTAGAGGTCAAGCAACCAAATTTTCCCTCAACGAGCATGGCCAATTTTATAAAAGATTGATCTCTGGATCACCTTTGAGGTGCTTGGACCTCGACTAGGTTCATGAGGACCTACAGGATATCCATGCAGGCATGTGCAGGAACTATTCAGGAGGAAGATCTTTTGCTCATAAGATCATTAAATGTGGATACTTTTGGCTTATTTTACTGAAAGATGCTGTTGACTTTGCTCGAAAGTGTCCATTTTACCAAGTTTGCTAGAACATTTCACACCAGCCAGTTGCGCTCATGATTAATGTTTGGGTTGCTTGGCCATTTGACTAGTAGGAAATCGACATTTTGAGGTCCATGCCAAAGACAATGGGTCAGAGAAAGTTCATAATTATGGCAGTTGTATATTTCACTAAGTGGTTTAAGGCTGAGGCCATCCCAAAAATAACTAATGTGGCCAACAAGAGTTTTATTTGGAAAAACATCATCTACTGCTTTGGTCTTCCCAAGATCCTCATCTTAGATAACATAACACAATTTCAAAATAGAAGCACGCAGAGTTGGTGCGAAGCTTTGGGGATTATCCAAAACTTCACCTCGGTGGGAAACCTTCAATTTAATGGCTAGATAGAGGTAATGAACAGAACTATTCTTGACCAATTGAAAGCTAAAATATAGGGGACCAAATTGAGCTAGGTAGACGACCTCCTAGGGGTGTTGTGGGCATACAGGACTGATATGAGATAGCCCAATAGGCCCAATTCTAAATAATAATGCCCACGAGGCCCAAATAATAAGTGTCTGATCGACTTGAATCGATCCCTTGTGACAGCACTCATGATCGACTAGTATTGACTCTATGTGGTAGCATCTGCAATCAATCCGTATCGACCTCAAGATCAAGCCAAACGTGCGAGCTCTTGTCTCTGGTCGACACGAATCGACCACCGAATCATCCTCTACTCGCTTATCTGGCAGGTTGAATATTTCCACATCGATGACACGTGGCAGCCGGTATAATTGCTGCCAACAACTTTGACAACTTTGCTAACAACTTTGACAGACACATGCCCCTTCTGGCATGATTATCCGAAAAAATTGGAGATTTAGCCACCTGACACTGTATCAGATTCTGAACATGAAATGACTTTCAACCCCCTGGCAGGGGGAAAGGACTATCACACCTAATAAGGGTATTTGGGTAAAGTCATACCCACATAAAATTATAAATACAGCAGGCCCAACCGCGCTCAAGGTAATGCCATTTTACACTATTCGCTACATACTCTCCAAATATTCTGCTCCACCTAGACTAACTTGAGCATTGGAGTGCCTTAGCCGGGGGCATCTCGGCTAGTTCACATGTGTTTGTGGTTGCAGATCTCAAGCCTAAAAACACTCAGATCCATCAAAGTACCCGACCTTCCAGTTCATAGCAGCATCATTTGGCATCGTCTGTGGGAATAATTGAGATTGTAGTGTAAAAATGATAAACATACGTAGAGTAACTTCTGGGAGGGAGGAGAATCGGAGATCTACTTTCCCACCACTCCCTAACCCCCAGCAACACACAATCACTCCGGGCGCCAGCGCCCCCTAAGAGCAGCTGGTGATGCTACCCATGTCCCAACTAATGTAAATGATTAGTGAGCAAGTTTCTGCCTAGATATCGGCTCAGTTATTTGCTGTTCTGAATAGGCACACTTTAGTGCCAGCTCCTGCCGCCAACGCAGCCCCATCGCCAACACCGAAAAATAGACTCTCAAAAAATAGCCCCTTCCGTCAGAAGGCCAGGCAGACACTCGCCTGGCGTGAGCCCAGTCCTAGGCGTCAGCCAGTGGAGAGAAGGCATCCAGAACTTCGTGAGGAGGTGGCGGACTCGGAGGATCGCGTTCGACCTAATCGAGCCCCGTAGCGTGATAGGGTCGAACGCCTAAACCGCGACTACCGCAAAGATAGAGGTGAATCTCCAAATTTGGCGCATCGGCCTAGTCGAACCCCGCAGCATGATAGGGCCGAGCACACCAGGTTTGCCTCCTAGGCAGATTGGGATGAGTGGTAAGAAATTTCCCATTAGGTGCAGCAACTGAACCGATGACTCGACGAGATCTCGAGGAGAAATACTGATAAAGCACAGAATGCGGATACTCCCCAGAGATCTCGTTGGGATAGAGGGTCACCATTCTACAGGAGATCATCGACGAGAGGATTGCAGTGGACGCCAAAATTCCAATCGGTCTCCTAAGGTATGATGGTTCAATTGACCCCAACGAGCACTTTATGCAGTTCAAACACATGATGCAGCTGCATGGTCACAACGAGTTTATCTATGCCAAAATATTGGTGACCACCTTTCAAGGAATCGCATTGGACTGGTTCGTAAAGCTGGAACCATCGACTATCTATTCCTATGACCAGTTGTGCAATAAGTTTTTGCACAAGTTCGCTAGCTGGAGGAAGGCAAAGCTCCCCCACACCCACCTCCATACTGTCAAGCAGAATGAGGGAGAGTCTCTTCGAGATTTCTTCACCAGGTTCAATACGGAGGTCCTAAAGATTGACAACCCCAGGATCAAATTCTCGATCGACGCGCTATTTTTGGGGCTGAGGCACAAAGAATGCGCAAATGCCCTAGTGAGAGAGAGGTCCAAGTCAATGGAGGAGCTACTCGACCTGGCCGAAAGATACATAACCCAGGATGAGATGAACAAACTTAAGTTTGGATCCTCCGAAGTTGACAAGAAAAAGAAAGAGCGAGACGACCAAAAACATAAAGAGAGAGGTTGATCTTTGATAAAGCACTTCCATGAGTATACACCATTGAACACACCCAGGAAGGAGGTTTTGTACGACATCCAGCACGACAACCTCCTCAAAAGGCCCAAAAAACTGACGGAGACAGAAGCAATGAAAAAATTGAAAAAGTACTGCCACTTCCATAAACAGAAGGGCATCACACTAATGAATGCTTCAATCTCCAGGACGAGATCAAACGGTTGATCAGACAGGGCCATTTAAAAAAATATATAGCTGTGGACGCCTAGGCCGAAGGGGGTAAAATTGATCGGACTCCCCGTAGAGAAAGGTCAGTTAGCTCAAGGAGAAATGAAAAAGGAAAAAAGCCTGCCTAGGAGGACCACCCACGCATAAGATGAGTTATTGATATGATCGCAGGAGGCCCAACTGGTGGGGACTCCAAGTTCGCTCATTGACAGACTCAAAGGAGACTGGAGTCGAATAAGACTTCGCCCGTGGAGACAACATTTCACCTCTCTACGAGCATGGAGCCCATCTCATTTATCGACATAGATCTGCCCATCTGAAAGGTAAAAATGTTGATCATAAGATAGACTGTCCGATGGTTATTTTCTTGGAGATCGCAAACTTTGACGTGCACAAAGTTTTGGTCGACAATAGAAGTTCTATGAATGTCATTT
>JACGDI010005775.1:760516-771333 GCA_014898725.1 Jacaranda copaia
CATAAAACTATAAATACAGCAAGCCCAACCGCGCTCAAGATAATGCCATTTTACACTATTCACTGCATACTGTTCAAATATTATGCTCCACCTAGACTAACTTGAGCGTCAAAGTGTCTTAGCCGGGGGTATCTCAACTAGTTCACGTGTGTTTGTGGTTGCAGATCTCAAGCCCAAAAATACTCAGATCCATCGAAGTACCTGACCTTCCAACTCGTAGCAGCATCAAGGATCATCCCTTATACAGCTACGGGTCATAACTTTTGTAGTATGGTTTATGGTTCCGAAACAATTATCCCTTTTGAACTTATACAACATACAACCCGAATGATCCACTTCAATATGATCAAAAACACATTTGAAAGGAAACTCGACCTGGAGATAATCGATGAGCGATGGCAAGAAACCTATATTATCATGCAACACTATAGATCAAAGATGACGAACAACTACAATAAAGGGGTCCAACCGCACCATTTCAAAGTCAGAGACTTGGTTCTTAAGAAGGTGGAAATATCTAAGAACGTCAGTAAACTCGAACCAAAATTGAAAGGGCCCTATACTATCGTTAAGGTGTTAAAGCATAATGCATATTAACTAGTCGACATCGACAATGATGAACTTCTTTGTCCATGGAATGCCATCAATTTGAAAAAATTCTATGTATAAAAGCTTTGTAATAGTCTTTGTGTTGTTTGATATAAACAAGTTTTTAGCAATTCCACTGTCATTTACTTATAATGCTATAACAACAACCACCCCACCTCCTTCTCATAACTCAAAAAGTTCATAATTGACCCCATAGTCAATCGAAAAAACAACTTCAAGCTGCTAAATCAAGGCTTCTCAACCTAATGTTCACAGTTTGCCCCATAGTCAATTGAAAAAATAATTTCAAGTTGCCAAATCAAGGCTTCTCAGCCTAATGTTTGCAATTGACCCGAGAAGTACCTTTAAGTTGCCAAATCAAGGTTTTTTCAGCCTAATGTGTATAGTCGATCCCGTAGTTGACCCAAGAAGTAGTTTCAAGCTGCTAAATCATAGGTTTTCAACCCAATATTAACAGTCAACCCCATCATTGATGGATAATTAAAGGCTCTTAGCATCCATAACCGACTCCATAATTGACTACATAAATAAAATCATGTAATACATTTTACCAAATACAGTTAGTCACCTATCGACCACATAGTTGATTAGAACCTTGTGAAAATGTGATAATTTAACTTATTGGTGTGTTAGACAAGTTATCTAAATAATTTGACCCTAAAGTCAAGGACAACTTGGGAATAAAATACTAAACACACAAATTTATTTCGACAAAAGCACAAGTTTCTTAGCAAAGGTAATAACCTTAATTGACCTTAATGTTGTATGCATTTATGTAGTCATTGTTATAGGGTTTATGTTAATTAACTTGGTTATCAACTATCTACATTTGACAAGATTATAGAGGTCAAAGCAAAGTAAAGCACCAAAGTAGCTAACTACACGTCGATGAAATAACAATTCTATTTCATTAAATGAAACTCTCGATTACAAACTTCATTACAAAAAAAAAAGGATTACAAAAGTGTAGAACAACATATGCTAGGCGAACATAATCTTCACGGCAGCAGAAGAAACATTAATGGTTGCTCGACCCCACACCCTTAGCTCGAATTGCTCGAACACCCTCTTCAATGGTCTGATTGAGCTTATCGCTTGATGGAATTGGCACTACAGCCTAGATATCAATTTCTTTCTTGGGCTTTGCTGCTACAGGGGGGAGAGCAGTTGGTGCTAGTCATAAAGGCCTCGCTTTATCGACCAAAAAGTCTCTATAGCGTAGAAAATATTTGCTTGCATTGATAATGCTGTCCCAAATTTCAAAGGCAAAGTTGTTCATGAAGTCAAACTCCTTCGCCACGGCAGTGAGTCTCTTCGACACCTCCGCTTGCCTAATTTGCGCAGCGGTTATGAACTCAACTAGAATATCCCCCACAGCCTCTTTCTCAGCAACCACTTTCTTGGGCTTAGGATATAGCTGTAGCTGCTATCCAGGATGAGGCTGATGCGGTCTTTGTCCTCTGTTTGAAAGGCATAGCCCAAATACTCGAGTTGCTTTATGGCCTTCTCAATTGCAATCCTTGCATCATCTAGCGAAAAGATTATGCTTGCGTCCTAAAAAGCCTAACAAAGCATGAATTGCTGTACTGTCTCATTTCGCATCAGCGAGAGCTTCCTATAGAATACTACTTGGGCATTCTATATCACAGTGTTGTGCCCGCCGTTCAACCCAAGTTATAGCTTTGATGCGCATCCAGTCGAGCCTGATGCAGCAGCTCGTCTATCATGCTCTTTTCTTGAATTGCCAAGATCAATTGTTGATCCGTTGTAGTAAGTTGCTTGCAGAGGTCCTCGATCTCCTTTGTCTTTTGCTTGATCTTGGCTTGGGATGATTCAAGCTGCACCTTCAGGGTCTTCATTTCCCTTTCTTCCTACAGTTGCTCTTAGTCAGCCAGAGCTAACTTTGACCTTCGGTAGAAGTGATAGCCCAGCTGGCTCACTTGAGACGAAAAATAACTCATTAGGAAAGTATGATCAACTACTAATAGAGAGCATTCGACAACAAACTTGAATTAACCATGCGCTTACCATGTTGCAATGGTATGCTAGAGCCCTAACTGCACCTGTTTGGCTCAGGTCCATGAATTTTCTCTGGTTGGACACGAAGAGCCCAGCCACCATCACTTTAATTGCATTGGCCCTAATTGACCCCAACGACATGATTGAGGTCGAGTTGTGGATGGCCATGGAGGCTCCATCCTGAATCTGGGCATCAGTAGCCTAAGTAGTTGGAATAGCATGACATCGCCACACTTATCGAACAAATCATATCCAGAAGGCCAACTAGCTCATGTGGTATTCTCTTTGCCCTTGTTGGCCATCGCCCTCTTTCGAGTTGAGCCTCCCTGCTCAACCATCTGCTTTTTGCCGTGATTAGTGAGGTTACTGCCAGTTGTTGTCGTTGGTCGATATGGCGATGCTTTCGGAGTGGACTCAATGGCAGGTGGTGCAAGGGTCGTGGTTGAAGTGCCCTTTCATCGAGCAACCATTGCCTAACGGTGCTTCTGGTTTCTTTAGGCTTGAGCCATTGCCTGTTGCCTTGCGTAGTTCATTATCTCTTCTCGATCTACCAACATAAAAGATAATGCAAAAATAATTAAACTTGAGTAGAAAGATGTATGAAATAGAATCATAACAATCGACAGAGAATTACCTAGTCGATCACCCATGGACAAGTTTAGCTTGGTCGGCAACAAGCCAGCTAGTACCAAACACCTTTTCTTGATTAAAATTGAGGCCTCCATTTGGCTAAACGCAATCAAATCCTAAATGAAAGTGTTTGGCCAACTAAGGGTTATATTACCCGACATCTTGACGTGTCCCCTCCACCATCCCCTCAACATATTAAATCCCCCGGGCCCTCAAACATGAAAAAAATATTTTTTCCACTCATGGCTATAGGAGGAGGATGGGGTTACTAAAAATTTTTGACGTGGCCACAATGTGAGATAATAGAACCTGAATTCCTTGGTGCTACCTGACTTTCAGGACATTTGGAGGTGGAAGAGATTAGAGAAATTAGCAAAGAAAGCCGGTTGGCCAAATAGATGCATCAGTACGAAAAAACTATATATGGTCAAAAAATAATTAAGTAGGAGCTGTATTATACAGGCCTCCAAATTGCTTAAAAGGTCAATCACAGCTGGTGCAAGGGAAAACTTAAGTCCACATCTAAACCCTTCCTCAAAGATAGTACTATACCTTTTCAGAGGTTGATGCATCATATCCCTGGGTCTAGGAACTAAGAGCTCATACTCAGCAGAGACATGGTAAAGTTCCATAATGCATACCAGGTTAATTGGGGTAAACTTTGAAATAATTTCACTATAATGGTTTGGTGTGAAAAGTCGAATGCGGGATGCTGACACCTCACTCAGATTAGCCTAGCCCCTAGATGCAACCCACTCGTCGCTCGAGCTGCTAGAGGTCGAGCTATCATTCGATGAGCTACTTGATGCACTCTTATTATCACCTTCTCCTTAGAACTGTGCCCCTGGGACCTAGTGGCCTCACTATCGAAAGTGTTTGACATGCTTGACTAGTAGTTAAGGAAAAACTAAAGCTGGAAGATAAAACTTATAGGATCTAAATGAAACTCTAAGCGTTGAAAGGAAAGAAGATAACTCTTTGAGTTTGAAGCTCAACCAGACCAAACATAGTAAAAATGTAAAATGAGCATTTTCACTGCATTTATTTATAGGTACTCAAGCACGAAAACTCAATTGATAATAATAATACATAGCAGTCATCTGACACTTCATATGGCTTAATGTAACAGATGCCTTAACTGCATTAAAACCTTGGTTGAGGTTTCAAAAATCCTGATCGAGTATTCAAAATCTTGGTCAACCGTTCAAAATCACCAATAAGCCATGTAGCTATTCCTTACTCTTTCTCATCAACAAGCTCGATCAGGACTACTAGTGGGGGTGACTCATGATATGGGATGATTTAGTAGGCCTAGCCCAGTAGCTATTGACCATAAAACACACTTTTAGGCCTACTTTGCCTCAAAAGCCCAACTGGCCGTCGACCATTGCCTTGCCACCTATGTAGTTTGTTTGGCCGAGCTATTCGACCATAGCCCCTAAGTCGAGTGTAGAGTTCTTGATCATATCCGACAAGAGATATTGAGCGTCGTATCCCCTGAGGCAGCCTGCTCCCTTTAATCATTTCTCTGGTTGACCTATTGTCAACCAGAGTCGTCCCAACACCGAATCGAATTATTGCTGCATTTAATGCCCCAATAGGCAGCATACCTCCGCATTAATGATGCATGTTGTCCCAATACCATCTCTGCCTCCATTTTTGTTAGGAGACGTGCTACTAGAGTACTATTTCATCCTGAAAAGTAGAAAATGGTGCCACCTGAAATAATACAAGTATAAGAGATGACATATAGTCCCCATATAAGGACAAGAGCCCTTTGCACTTGATAGGGGCATTTTGGAGATATTATTTACCTAGAGAAGGCTATAAATATCCCGTTGCTAGCTATTCTCAAGGTATGTTATTCTTTACTATACGCTCTTATTCTACTACTCGATTTACCTACTCGATTAGTACTAACTTGAGCGTTGAAGTGCCCTCGGCTAGTTTGACATTTGCTCATGATTGTAGATCTTAGCCCAAAGATATTTCTCAATTGGACCATTTGACCAGCTAGGTCAAATTTACCCAAACACTAACCCAATCCAATAAAAACAACTTTCAACCTCATCAAAGATATTATAAATCTAATTCCAATAACACAATTTTAAGATTAAATTAATTTTTTCAAAAATTTCTCTTGTGTTGGTTAATATATTTATCTTTAAATATATAATCAACTTAAGATACAAATTTAATTTCAAGTACAATGTGGTGTTAATACAACTAATTATAGAGGGGTGGAATGTGTTAATTGTTGTGAAATTTTTCTTTGTTATAATAAATTCACATAAATTAGAAGGCTTAGAGGTTGATTTGAAATATTTAAAAATAATAAAACATCAATAATGATATTTTATAATTTATACTATCAAGATTAAATGAGTTTATTAGGATTTTTTTCAGAAAAATAAGTTGAGGGTAAAATTAAATAGGTTTTGTTGGACTATAGAAAAAATGTTTGGAGCTACTTTTTCTGAAAAAACTTTATAAAATTTTAATCATTCCATATTGGTGTGGCTGAAAATCGTTTATAGTGAAAAGGGTAGTATTTGGGATGAATTCGACTGGGGAGGTTGAGTATTCAAAGTTGTATTTCTCTTAAAGTTTGTAATTTGCAACCACAACACACATTAGACCAGCCAAGGTGTCCCTGGCTAAGGCACTCCGATGCTCAAGTTAGTTTTGGTCAAGATATAGTAATCGAACAGAATACAAAGAGTATAGAAAGTTTATAGTATATTTGGCATTACCTTGAGCGTGATTGAGTATAAAGTATTTATAACTTTCTCCAGGCGTGATTTGATCACGGTGCCCTTATCAGGTATACTGACTTTTGTCTTTGCTAGGGAATTGATGGTCATTCCATGTTCAGATTTTAGTACTATTTCAAGTGGCTGAATCTCTTATTTTTCAGAATGAATAGTATCTCTGGAGGCGCCTCCTTGCCAAAGGTGGTGGCAAGGTTGGCAAAGTTAGTGCCAGGGTTGGTGGCAGCGACTGTACCGGCAATCACGCGTTATTAATATGAAGGTATGCTACTTGTCAGACTAATAAATATGGTGGAGATTTGGGTTAACACCGGAGTGGGTCTTGAAGTCAATACATATCGATTAGACCTGACTGTTAGAACATCTAGAGTGGTCCCGAGGTTAATACAGGTCGACTGCAGATCTTGCCAAGTGTGGTCAATACAGGTTGATCAAATGATCATTGATAGGCGATCTGGCCTAGACTTGATGTTGGGCCTCCTGGGCTATCCCACTTGATGCTGGGCCTAATAGGTTATCCGACATCACATATAAATTCATCCCATAAAGATTTTATTAAAACCTTTAGGACATCTATTTAATAAACTATTAATGGAAGTTATATTAGATCTCAAAATTGATTTCTGGGCTCCATTTTAATTTCTTCCTACGTAATTGTCCAGAATGCCCATCATTATGAAAGTTAATATTTTGCATTTTCTAGAAAAAGATATGATGTGAAATTGTTATTATTTTTTAAAAAAATTCTGGTGGAATGCAGAATAGCATCCAAGGTACAATACCTAGATTCTTTAAATATATTGTAATGGAAACACCATATCTTTCACTCCTAAGGACAAACTAATTGACTTTAAATGTACTACTACTAAAAATAATTTACTAGAGCAACGATATACTATTGAGTAATAAATATTTGTTAAGAATGTTTAGACTCGATGCGGCTGAAAGCTGCGTATAGAGAAAGGGGGTTATATTTTTGGATGAATTGATTAGGGAGGTCGAGTACTCAAAGTTGTATATATCTTGTGGCTTAAGATCTACAATTACAACACATGTTAAGCTAGCCGAGGTGTCCCCAACAAAAGCACTCTGATGCTCAAGTTAGTTCTGATTAAGGTGTGAAGATCGAACAGAATACAGAAAGTGTATAAAGCTTATAACGTATTGGGCATTACCTTTAGCATAGTTGAGCCTGAAGTATTTATAGCCCTCTCTAGGCATGATTTGACTCTGGTGCCCTTATTAGGTGTACTGACTTTTGTCTTTGCTAGAGAGGTGGTGGTCATTCCATGTCCAGATCTCAATACTATTCCAAGTGGCTAAATCTCCTATTTTTCTGAATGAACAGTACCTCTGGAGGTGCCTCTTTGTCAAAACGTGGTGGCAGGGTTGGCAGAGTTGGTAGAGTTGGTGGTAGCGACTGTACCATTTGTCATGCGTCATTAACACGGAGGCATGCAGCCTGTCAGACTAATAAATGCTGCAGAGATCTGAGTCAACGTCAGAATGGGTCTTGAGGTCGATATATGTCAACCAGACCTGACTATTGAAACTTTTGGAGTGACCCTGAGGCTAATGCTGGTTGGCCACGGATCCTACCAAGTGAGGTCGATACCGATCGACCAAACAAACTTGATGTTGGGCCTCTTGGACTGTCTCACTTGATGTTGGGCCTATTGGGCCTAATAGGTTATTCCATATCATGAGTCCCCTCAACTCAAGATCCTGATCAAGCTTGTTGACGAGAATGAGCAGGGAGTTTATATTCAATTATGGCGGTTACCATGTTAGACTAGGATTTTTGAATCCTCGACTTGAGTTTTTAAACTACCGACTAGGATTTGAGGTGGTTTCTCTGTATTTAATACGACTATTAGTGCACAGAATACGAAGCGTACTAGGGGCAGGCTGTCATCATAACAGTTACTCAAATTTTCATGCATGAATACCTATAAATAGGAGGATAATCGACTCTATTTATGCTTTTGCTATCAAAACTTCTAGTCAAATTGCTGTCTTTGAAGCCTTTCAAGCTCTCCTGCACTTGGCCTTTTCGAGATTTCCATTGTAAGTGCCTTTGTTGTTTTTGTTCTTTTCTACCTTTCATTTCTAGAAGTATATCTGCCAGTTTAGATTCTGATAACACTAAGTCAAAGAGTATGGCCCATGGGGGGACGACTGGGGCAGAGAATATATCTGAGTCATCTCGTGGGAGTGAATCAAGTTCATTTACTAGCGAAAGCTCTAGCTCGAGCAGTGCCAGTAGCTCAAGTGATGTTAGGGTTGTATCGGAGGGGGAAGCTGGCCCTATTGATATGCTTATAAGTCGGGGCCGATTATTTACCCCCAATTATTATACCGAAATAGCCTCCAAAATAACCACTGCAGATTTAGTCCGTATTAAAGCAGCGTATCACATTCCTGATGAGTATGAACTGGTAGCACCAGGGACCCGAGGTAGGATGCATTGAACTCCCTAAGGGTTTATAATTATGTTTGATGAGGGGTTAAAGTGTGGCCTTAGGTTTTCGCTCACCCAACCCATAGTCGACCTTCTCCTTAAACTAAAAGTCTGCATCACCCAATTACTTCCAAACTATTTTGCTATACTGTACAGTTTTGCCATGCTAATGCACCTATACAACCAGTCTACAACCTTTGCCAATTTCTTAAATTTATTCCACCTAACCATGTCCCCAAAGTCAGGCAGTAGCGAAGAGTCTGATTTCTATTACCTGACTGCTCAACCTCAGCAAAAATTTTTGGTATCCCCTACCTCTTCTTACGGGCAAGAGTGGAAAAAATAATTTTTTATGTTTGGGGGTCGGGGGTTCTTGTCATTTTGAGGGGTTGGTGAAAAGGCCTATGGAAATGCCTGAAAACCAAATACCTAGCTGGCCTAACACCTTCATCCATGATTTGGTCGAATTTAGGCAATAGAGGTCTCAATTCTTCCTAAAGAGAGGTGTTTGGTTCTGACTAGCCTATCACCTACCCAACTCAACCTATTTGCGGGCGATCGACTAGGTAGAAACTTTTCATTGACTATTTTGATTGAACTCTATTTCTCTGCTCGATTTTGATATTTACTTAATTTGTTTGCCCATACAGATTGTGAAGAAATAATGGTCTGCAACCCTAACAAATCCTAGGTTCAAGCATTGAGGGCCGAGGCACAGCGATAGACTGCTGTTGCTTGATGAAAAGGTGTTGCTGAGTAGGCAGGTTCAGCGAGGTTAACATCTGCACCGCCTTTACCACAAATCGAGTAGGCTCCTGAAACCCAATCTACTCATTGGGAAAAACTCGAGCATAGCAGCCCCACGGGTCGGGGCAAGAGGCAACTGGTCGAACAGGGAGGTTCAGCTCCAAAGAAGGCTACTGGCGACAAGAGAAAATAAAAGATTGTGACAGGTTATGACCAGTTTGGCAAATGGGTAATGGCCTGCTGTTCTGGCTTCCTTGTCTATCTCCTCTGTGATTCGCCACCGATCGAGACCAGGAGGTAACCGACTTGACCTCTATCATCAAAGGAGGGCTGATGGGTGCCGAGGCTCTGAAGTGGATGACCTCAGGGCTTTTTCTGAATAACTAGTGGAAGCCGATGAACCTCAGTCAGCTGGGGATGATGAAGGCGATGTCCGATTACTATAATATGGTAAGTATAAGATCGATAGGCTCAACCACAATTTTCCTCTTATGCACACATTGGTTTGAAAATAATATTACTATGTTTCAGATAGAATAGCTAGGCTATAATATGTACTGGAAATTCGAGATGGCATTGGCTGCCAAAGAGAAGTTAGAGGTGGGAGGAGAGATGGAAATGTTGAAGGTGCAGCTCGAGTCATTCTAGCTCCAGGTTGAACAGTTGAACAAGAAGGTAGCCGACCTCCAACTGCAGCTCGACTCAAAGGATCAACAATTGGTCCAAGCTATCGAGGATTGGAGTCGAATGGACAATATTATCAAGAAGGCCCATCTCGACCTGTAGGTGAGCTTTAGTTTTGGTCGGGCTCGAGGTCATGCGGAGGCGACCAGCCAAGCTAAAGAAGCTTTCCTCTGACATCTGTCCGCGATGCGGAGCGAGGCTGTTGAGCAGTTTGTGGTGAGCACCGCCTTTCAAGATGATAGTGCAGTTGCATCACTTGGCGATGCTCATCAAGCATATCACAGGGCCATCAAACAGCTGGAGCACCCGGGTTATGATTTCCATACTAAGGATAGAAGCCGTATGAGCCTCGTGCTGAATAAAAAATTGGAGCCTTATCTTGAGCCAGAGGAAGATGGCACTGAGCAAGCTCCGGAGGGCGGACCTACTATTGCTGTGTCCAATGCACCGCTGTCTGAGGCACAAAAGAAGAAGGCCAAGGTTGATGCCAGGCTAGAGCAAATATGCACTGAGTTCGCATTCGTGGAGGACCTCGTAGCCTAATTGAAGGATGAAGAAGTCGACCTGGCGTAGTACGTGCTGCGGTCAACTAACTTAAAGGGCGACCTCTATGGACCTTCTGAACATCCGTAGGTAGTCTTTCCACTTGCCTATGCGGCACTCGAGCTGGACTTAGATTGGGCTGAAAACAGGCAAGAGGAGCAGGGCCAGAACTGAAGTAGAACTAAACTAGCCTTCTTTTTTTTTTTTTGTAATTGTAACCTGCTAGAGAATTATGAATAAAGGCATATTTTCTCTTTTACTTCCATCTTATTGTGCCATGTATTAGCCTTTGATTTTTGTTGTGAAAAATATTTGGTTGCTTGTCCCGTAGTAATTATATTGTACAACTGTAT
>JACGDI010005775.1:781162-808583 GCA_014898725.1 Jacaranda copaia
GGGGGCAGCACTGGGAATCAAAATTTCAATCTCCAAAAATATTTATTAGAAAAAAAATTAAAAATACTCAAAATAGGTTTTATTATTTAAAATATTTATCAAAGCATTCTTGAAGAAAAATTATTCCGCCAACTTTCATTTACCTCAACAATTATTTTTTTTTTAATGTGTTGTATGAAAATGAGGTTGAGGTCTTTTCTAGAAATTAGTTTGATATTGAGCTTTTACTCTTGGAATGTATTTGCGTAGATTAACTCGAGTTTTGCAAATAATTGATTTGATACTTTTTTTAGTTTTGAGAGCTGGTATTTATATTAATTAAATTTTTTGTGGACTTTGATCCACTTAGGTTGAGGAGACCATCTTGGTGAACTTAAATTGCTAGGCTTGTTGACCTCTTTTTAAATGTATTTATTTAATTAATTTGACCTCTTATTTGCTTAACTTTTTGGAAATTGGAGTCTCATGTTACTATTGACTTACACTCTTCATGAGCCTCCTCAAATTTATCGTTCAAGTCTTTGGAGTTTCCCTCAAATTGGCTAACATTTGGAGATTAGTCACTTTTGGAGATTAGTCACTTTTGGAGAATTGTCTTCTGAGAAAAGTTATCCCACCTTTTGAGAGAGATGTCTAAGCTCAAGTGCAAGATGTGGGGTAGCAATGATAGTAGTAGGTTTTAACCAACAATCAGAATTTGGAGATAGAGTTAGAGTCAATGGCTGGCCAGTCGCATGCTTGGTGTTGGGGATTGCGCATCATCAATCCCTTTAACAATCCTTAGTCATTAAGTCATCTCCTTTGTTAGAGTCGAAATCCAACTCAAAGTTTAAGTTTGGAGAGAAAAAATCCTTTAAGGAGGAGCCTATGGTTGCCTTTATTTTGGATGAAGACATTATTGGTGTTCATAGTCTACCTTGTTTGCCACTCTAAAGAAGTCAGATTTTTTTAGGTGTAGGGCCAATCTCTTTGATAAGTTTGAGTTTGCAGGCTATATTAGGACTTAGCCATTCTTGCTATGGGTGTCCTTACTTCATGATTCACTAAGAATCTTTCGTGTTTGAATAACTTAAAAATCTCAGCAAAGCTCTTTACTTTGAGATCTCTTCACATTTAAGATTCCTAGTGAAGCTCTGTGCTCCATGAATAACTTAGAGTTCTGATGAGGATGAAAGCTGTATTTTACTAGATGGGGTGAGCATTTGGGCTAATTTGACCTGGCTAGTCGACTGGTCCAACTTAGAAATAGTTTGGCCTGAGATCTGTAATCATGAGCAAATGTCAGATTAGTTGAGGTGCCCTCGACTAAGGTACTTTGAAGCTCAAATTAGTTAAATGGTTGGCTAGATAAATAGAGTAGCAGAGTGAGGGCTAATAGTGAAAAATAACATACCTCAAGAGTGGCTGACAACAGGTTATTTATAGCCTTCTCCAAGTGGATGATATATCTATAATGCCCCTCTCATGTATCATGGGCTCTTATCCTTGTTTGGGGAGCTTTAGGTCATCTCCCATCCCTATACTATTCTAGGTGGCATCTACTTATGCTTTTAAGGACAGAATAGTACACTAGTGGCACACCCTCTGATAGAAGCGGTGGTAGATGTGGTACTGAGTGGCATGCACATTAATGCTGAGGCATGCTGCCTATCAGGGCGTTAAATGCAACAGAGATACAATTTAGTATTGGAACGATCACACTGGTTGACAATAGGGTCGATCATAGAACTAGTTTTTAAGAGTGGGCGACTTTCGGGGGTGCGACGTTTGAGTCCTCTCGTCGAATACCATCATGTCCGTGCGTGCGATCTGAGGTCTATAGTCAAGTGGTGTGGTCCTACTTATTGCAAAGGCGACAAGGCGAGTGGATGGTCAATCATAGTCGACTGCCCAACTTAGGCCTCTAAGGCGAGATAGGCTTGGAAGTGCGTTTTTAGGTCAATAGTTGTTGGCCTAGGCCTGCTAGGCCATCCCATATCAAGTTCCTTTAAAGCTTCATGTTTTGGAGACCACTTTGAATTTCTAATGGAACTTTGTGCTCTATGACTGACTTAGAAATTTTTATAGATCTCTAGGATTTGAGATCACCTTGGATCTCCAGTGGAGCTTTGCACTCCATAAAGGACCTAAGAATTTCTCACAAAACTTTACACTCTGGATAGTTGGTGAAGCTTCACATTCCTTAGATTTTTTTTAGATTTTACCTGTCTTCTACTATTCTTTTTAATTCTTTTAGTGCCCATTGAGCAGTTGCATTATGAATTGTGTTGGGTTTCTTTGACCAGAGTTGATAGCAAGTCCAGTACAAGCAGCACATTGAAGCTAAGTGTAAGACAATGAAAGAAAAATGGAGTTTATTGTTTGAAATTAGTTAATTAAAAGGCTAATCAAGATGAGACAGCTACTCTTAGGCAGCTATGATTGGAGGCCACTTTGGAGGCCTGTTAGGCAATCACCTACTTGGGCGCAATCATTGGGGGTGGTGCTATGGGGATTGCTTAAGGTCTTGTACATAGTTCTATGCTTCTTGTGAATGCCTTAGCATTTACCCTATTGATTCCTTAGCATCTCATGCTAAATTAGTTGTTCTGGGAACCCTTTAGAATTTCTTGCAAAGTCTTTTTGTTATGAAGACCTCTTGTAGAGAAGTCGTTCTAGGGATCTCTCATAGAGATGTCACTATATGGAGAAAGCCTTTTAGGTCTTTCCACAAAGATGTTTTGTTGCAAGCCCTCTTGGAGTGTTATGTCAAACTTGTCTTTTTGTGTGCCCTTTGAAATTTTGTAGCGAAGATGTTATTTGCAGCCCCTTAGGGATCTTATAGTGGACTTGATGTCTTCACGCTCGTTGGATGGTGGTCTTAAGTCATCACGGCCCTCATACCTTGGGCGACACATGTACTACAATGGCTAGGACAAAGGGTTGCGATCCGGCGAGGGTGAGCTAACCCCAAAAATCCATCCTCAGTTTGAATTGTAGCTTGCAACGCTCCTGCATGAAGCCATAGTGGCTAGTAATTGTCGGTCAACCATACGGAAATAAATTCGTTCTTGGGCCTTATACACACTGCCTGTCATACTATGGGAGCTGGCCATGCTCGAAGTTGTTACCTTAACTGCAAGGAGGGGAATGCCAAAGGTAGGACTAATGATTGGAGTGAAGTTGTAACAAGGTAGCTGTATAGGAAGGTGCGGCTGGATCACCTCCTCTTCACAAAGAGCTAGTGCTTGTTAGGTATTTTGATTTGAGTCCATGGCAAATGGTCCAGCCTTGAGTGGTGTAGTAAAGTTGGTACTTCAAAGCTAGATCCATTTTTGCTTCTTGGTCCAATTGAAAAATTCCTCGTTTTGGTACAAAAGCAGTAAATATAGTCACCATTGGAATTGGAAGGGCTCAATTCCCCTTGAACCTCATTCGCATGTAGTTTTCTTGTGATTCAGGCTCAATCCACACTGTTGTGAACACTCATTTTATTTCTGTTTATGCATAATTGATTTTACCAGAAACTGGTAATATTTTAAAACAATTTTTTTTTATTAAAAGGACTAACATATATTTTTTTATAAAATAATAAGTAAATAGTCGAGGGGCAAAGTGCAATTCACCCTTCAATGCACGCAATAAATTTGACGATTTGACTCCAAGCTGTGGACTAAATCAAATAAGCCCGACTCCTAACCCGTAACCTAAGTAGTACTATTATTTGTTCATCGTTTTGGAGAGAAGCCGGGTCAAAGAAAAACGAAACCAAAGGCTGTATAGCACAGAGAATAGAGAGAGATAGAGAAATGGAGGACGGCGTTGTGTTCGCTGGACTTCGCCCCAATCCCAATCCTCACCACCTTCTTCTCGGCGCTTCTCTCAGGCCTGTTAAGCTTCTTCCTCCGTCCTTCACCGGGAAAAGACTCTTCTCTCTTCACCCTCACCCTTTCCAGGTATTCCTTACAGCGATGGAGCCATCATTCCCTGTAATGGGTTACACCATTAATTTTTCTGTCGGCCCCTAATTCATGTGGTCCATTTTATTCTTTTTTCCTTTTTGGTAATGTTATACATGTATATGCATGTTTTCTTAAACATTTTCTTGGGGATTGTCTGCAGCTTCAGAAGCAATTGCATTTGTCTTCTTTTCGCTGTTGCAAGAATATCATTGTTAATTCTCTAAGGGTGGACTCGCCTGCCAGGTACCCAAAAGTGATGTGTAATTCTTTTGTCGGATTTTTTTATTATTTTTTTTATTTTTTGAAAATTTGGGTTTATTTGATGTTTAGTTTTGGCAGCAATGTAGCATTAGAATTAGCCGACGTTGACTGGGACAACCTTGGTTTTGGGTTTATCCCCACTGATTATATGTATATCATGAAGTGTTCCCAAGGTGAAAGCTTTTCTAAAGGTGAGTTGCAGCGATTTGGGAACATTGAATTGAGCCCATCTGCTGGTGTTCTGAATTATGGTCAGGTCAGTTTATGTGTTTAATTTCTGCTTTTTATATCTCCTGTATGAGAAGTTTGGTGCCTCATTAGCAGATTTTCATTTCTTTATAAGTACTCATTCAAAATAAATTTTCAGGGATTGTTTGAAGGTTTAAAAGCTTATAGGAGGCATGATGGTAATATTTTATTATTTCGTCCTGAGGAAAATGCGATGCGACTTAGGATGGGTGCGGAGCGAATGTGCATGCCTTCTCCGACTGTGGAGCAGTTTGTGGAGGCTGTAAAAGACATTGTTTTAGCTAATGAAAGATGGGTAATGATATGATTCAATTTTTTTGCAGTTTTAATTATCTTCGCTTGCAGTGGTTTTTAAGCAATTATGTTATTTTATTTCAATTTGCCTGTTTCAGATTCCTCCACCAGGTAAAGGTTCATTATATATAAGACCATTGCTCATGGGTAGTGGAGCTGTTCTAGGTCTTGCACCAGCTCCAGAGTACACCTTTTTGATATATGTTTCCCCAGTGGGTAACTATTTCAAGGTACAATGACTTTCTTATCTGCATGCTTGCAGAAAAGGTTATACCACACGCTGAATTATAGTTTTATTAAATTGATTTACTTTCAAATAGTAATATGATTTCAATCTGAATCTGCTATTTTCTGCATGCGTGAGTAATGAATGATTCACTCTGTCCTTTGGGTTGAGTGTTACTGTCTGCTGTCTGGAAAGCACTTGAATATTCTGAAAGTTTATCTGGTTACATGTCCTTTCATCTATTTGATGTATATTAGTCCCTATCAGATAGAAATGTTTAATTGTAAACTTTTGGCTTTTTTACTGCATTATGTGATTAGAAACAAATTAAATGGCTAGAATTCTTTGTACAACTAAATCCATTGTGCTTAATTGGCATGATGGTATCTTCATCAACTGCTGAGCATTTGACTTGTAAAATGATCTCCTCCCGATGCACGTTACAGAAGAATAATACATTGTCACTTTTAAATATTTGTTAAGATGCTCATATCTTCATATGGTGGCAATAAAACTTTTTTGGCCACACTTATTGTGGAGATGATAATTAAGGAAAGAGGAAACAAGTGTTCTTGAATGAATTTCCTAGGAATATTTATCAATTTTCATTCATGATCAACACTCATGGGATTATCTCATGCATACACTTATGGTTCCTAAAATGTACATTGCTTTAAATTGAAAGTACACGATTTGACTGAAAGAAACTTTGAAATGATTGAAGTAAAATTTGAGGTTGGATGGCAATAGAAATATGCAAAACTTGTTTTACACATATGCGTATAACATAAAAGCATTTGACTTGGAAGGTTTTCATATAATTCAGTACTTTTACCTTTGAGATATTAGGAGAGTGTTGAGTAGGACTCTTTGCATACTTGGATTGCCAAAGTTTTTGATTCAATATTATTTATCTTGTTGGATTCTGCTGCCAATATTTTGGATTTCTTCCTCTGATCTGTTTATTGTTTTTGAATTGATTAGGACAATGTTATTAGTTACTTCTGCCCTATTGCTGATGAGAGCATCACGCCACACTGTCACTGTTGATAATTCTTTTTGGCTTCATATCTTATACTTGCTTGAATATGAAATTCATACTTAGAGTCTAGGAATTGGTTCAAGTAGGAGGTGACGATTTCCCTAATTATGGTACTCTTTTACTCTAGATACTATTTAATTTGATTCGGATCATATGCAGGGTGCCATATAGATTCATAACAATATCACTAACATTTTATTTTTCATTGTTCATCTCCGTTACAAGTTTGTTTGAGTCTCCATCTCAACAGTGATATCGTACAGTTGTTAATATCTATCTGTTGTCAGGAAGGTTTGGCCCCAATAAATCTGATAGTTGAGACTGAAATGCATCGAGCAACTCCAGGTGGTACTGGAGGGGTGAAAACTATTGGTAATTATGCTGCAGTAAGTGACTGCTTATTGATTCTTTCTGTCCTATAATTCTGATTCTTCTTGTTTCTTTTACATGCCTTGGCATATGCTTGCATAAAAGATGCACCTGAATTTGTACCATAATAATTCTGATTCTTTTGTTATCCCTTTTCTATCCATTTGGTATCATTTTTTTTTATTTGAATTCTTCACGTGCAAAACAATTTTGTGACACTTCATTAATCTTGTCTGAAAACAAGGCTCCAAAATTTGAAAAATTTCAGTAATATTTATGCCTGCTGAGCCTCTAAACTTTTGAACTGCAAAACCATATCTACCGACTTAATCTTATTATTTATAATTTTATACTGACACTTTGAGACTGTTATGCTATTTATGCTTATCCATCTTTACCTCTTTTGAACTATAATTTATAGGTTCTAAAGGCACAGAGTGCTGCTAAAGCAAAAGGCTTCTCTGATGTTCTATATCTGGATAGTGTTCACAAAAGATACTTGGAAGAGGTCTCCTCTTGCAACGTATTTGTTATAAAGGTAGTATATCTTCTAAAGTAACTTAAGTGATTTCAAATTATAGAATCTAATAAAAATCTGAATATATTCAGGGTAATGTGGTTTCTACTCCTGCAATAAAAGGGACGATCCTACCAGGCATAACACGAAAGAGTATACTCGATGTTGCTCGAAGTCAAGGATTCCAGGTATTTGTCAATTTCGAGTTTTTGAAGATTCTGAATATCTTAGGATTTTATCCTGTGCTTCAAATCAATTAACAACTAAAGAGAGCCAGAACCTTCCAGGTATTTGTCAGTTTTGAGTTTCTGAAGATTCTGAATATCTTAGGATTTTATCCGTTGCTTCAATTAACAACTAAAGAGATCCTATTTCTGGCTATTTATTGTCTTCTTCTTGATTGAGCTAGTTTCATGTATTGATATTTTAGGGATTAGATTTGGTGTTGAGATGATATAGTATAGTCCAACATGGATCTGTAGCTAAAAGATTGCATATTAAATGTAACGTGGTAATCTGTATGTGAGCCTCTGGCAAAGCATCAGTCCACGGATTTATGGTAATGTATATATATAACCGTGCATATCCTTGAAATAGTTTTCATGGTTGCACATTTTGAAGTGGGGATGTGAGGTTAGAAGTTTAGCTGCCATTAGGTTTATTAGATAAGCAATTCATTCCCCCTGCCTTACATATGGTAGGTTGTATTGAACAACCTGCAATTTAATTATCTTATTAGTCACCTTACTCTTGTGAGTTTTTCTTGTGATTTTTAGGTTGAGGAACGCCTGGTCACGGTGGATGAATTGCTGGATGCTGATGAAGTCTTTTGTACTGGAACCGCTGTTGTGGTTTCACCTGTAGGCAGCATCACATATCTCAACGAAAGGTTATTTCTGTCTTTTAGTTTTATGGATGGTTCATGATAAATAGCAGTTGAAATTTATTTTTAAGAAATTATACTTTGAATCAGATTCTTTTGACTCTCATTGACGTTGGCTTTATTTTTTTTCCTTATCTTTTTCACCCACCCTTGGCTTAGGGAGGTGGGGGTTTAAGAATTATCACTTCGTGGATAGGCATGTGTCTTTGTGATTTTTCATTTGGAAAAATTACAAAATTGTTCTCTGGTTCTCCAAGTACAAAGCCCTTTTCTATGGATTGTCAAATGAATTACCCCACCCCTCCCCCAATATTTGGTATTTAATGTGCAAAATTCCTCATGTCGTTAGTCCCTGTCACAGAGAATGTTCATGTCATAAATTTTGTGAAAGAATTTTAGTATCACCGTCAGTGCGGAACAACAAATCCTAAACCTTCAATTAGCTTTTTCCAAGGAAAACCTCCTTGAGATTTTTTGAGGATGAAAAACCTCCACTGAGGTTAATTTTATTTATTGTGAAACTTTAGAATTATACTTGACCATGTGAACAAGTACCTTATGTGATACAGTAATTTTTCTTTTTAAAATTTCAAAAGTTTCATAAAACTCATATTGTATTGAACAAACATAAATGCGTGTCATTTCTAAAATTAAACATCCATTTCTCCTTTTGTTTCTCTTGTCAGCTGGTTTCCTGTATTTAAATGCTTTCTTACTTTTTGCCATGAATTAGAATGGGAAGAGAAAAAGGATTAAATATCTATTTCTGAAAAACGACCAATTGATAAACAAATAATTCATTTGTTTAGTTTTAATTAAATTTGCTTCTCTCATTCCTCCCTAACCTGTAAGTCTAAATCCCCAATCTCACTCCCCGCTAACCTTCCCCTGGATTATTGTTCTCTTATTCTTGCCTCTGCAGCCTTCCTAATGACTGCTTGAATCTAACTGCCGCTTGAAATCTGGACTCTTATATGCCATCTAGCCATCTAGCATCTCCAAATCCACATCTGCCAATTTTGTCTAGCAACTACATGAAAATCTTTGTAAGGACAATTCCATGGTTATGCCAGAATGAGTACAATGTAGTCCCAAATTAACCGCCACTAACAACAATCATCCTACCCAAAACAGAACAACTCAATTTCCATTTCAAACAAATCAGACTAAACTCAACATTTTCTTGTTATTTGATAATATTTGTTTGGGCTAAGCCTGTTGTACTTGGAGATCTTGCTCTTGTTGGCAATGGCGAACATGTGGATTCAAGAGACATGACAGAAGAAGGGCAGGGGTGGGGCATCAAAAGCTGATACCCATGTCCCAAACCTTATTGAAGGTGAAGTTTTGACTTTTTAGGCTTGACGAGGATAAGGTGAAGAGACAAGAGAACAGCAAAGGTGGTTTTGAACTGGTTGGAAGATTAGTGAATCCATTAATAAGAGTTGGTGATAATTTTACGGGTGATCTGAACTAACATGAAATACATATCGGTCCTGTGAGATCCAGATTCCTTTGCGTTGAGTCATTTTCTCATGCTGCATATGATGAAATGTGATCGTTATATGTATGCTATTCTCAGCAAAGCAGATTTTACTTTGTGCAGGGTAACTTATGGAGGTGATGGCGTTGGTCGTGTATCACAACAACTTTATTCTGCCCTTACTGGCCTACAAATGGGACTAATGGAGGACAAAATGGGTTGGATTAGGGAGCTCAAGTAGGTAGTCTTGTTGATTCAGTTTCTTGTCTTTGAATTTGTGCCAAGTATGGATTGCTTGGATTTTATAAAGTACGTGTTTGGTTTTAGAACTTTCAGTTGGCTGTTGGGACAGTATGAATTTTCTGTTTATATGTATTTGTCTCTGCCAGATTTCTTTATACAGTAAGTATGTCTGCTCTCTGTTTGCTCATGAGAATTCATATTTTTTTGTTTTTTAAGTATAAATATGTATTATTTTGTGAAAAATTATATAGAAAATAACCTCAACCTGGAGTTGTAATTGAGGCTTGCCTGTCTTGAACTTTGAGGTAAAATTGACATTTTGAGTAAGCTGACAACGGTTTTCATTCTAATCCTGTCCTTTGCAATGCTCGATGTCTGCTTGCATAACACATGGTTTTAAGTGTCATTATGAATAGAACGATTCATCGTATATCCATAGTCTCTAGGCATAGTGGATGTATGATGTTTCCGAGGCGAAAGAGTGGATGCATGAATTCCTAGCCCCTAGGTAATTGTGAGGTTGGACGAATCTATTTCCAGATTCCTCGACCCAATAATTTTCTTTTGTTATCACCCCTGCATTGGTAGGCTTGAAGGGGGAAAATAAAAAAGTAGAAATGATTATGACAATAAATAGACTTTGAAAAGTTGGAAAATGTACCTAGTTGTTGCATTGTGCTGTAGTTATGAGCTATCAAGTAAGTATCAACAGATCATGTTTGAATCGAAATTAGTATGACTGCAATCTGAATCGGGTTTTCAATGTCTGTATTCTAATCACGCCTAATGCTATAGGTCAATTAATGTCATATTTAGGTTCCAAGGATACTTAGAATATGACAATAAATGCAATTTGATTTAATATTTTTCTTTATTCTTTTCTTTTGGATTGCATGAAGAATATAATTTTTACAAAGTATTTATATACAATTTGAATTTTTGACAACTTTTTATTATATATTGCCCAAAAATAAAAAATTTGGATAATAAGCCTCAGCTTACATTTTATATTGGCTCAAATCTTTATATATTATTTCATTTGATATTCTTTTTTTTGTGCCCTCCTTATTTTTGAGCAGGTGCTCAATATCAATAGTATAATATAAATATTAGTGTGGACATTAGGCTAGTACAATATATGGCTTTATTAATTTTTTTTATTAATATTATATAATAAGATATTGAAATTATAAAAATTCAGATTCGCATCTCTATTAGATTGGATTATTGAATTTCACATTCAATTCACTTATTTCAGATCATGAGTATTTATAATCGAATTTAATTTATTGAATATTTTAATTGATTTAAAATAGGAACAATCGGAACCAAATTCGAATTAAAATTGAAACAATCCACCACTTACAAGGCTCCTGGTTGAGGTCCGTCTTTTTGGTAATTTGGATCCTTGGCTGGGCTATACCGTCATGGGCCTAGCCCAGGTACTAAGAATGAAATGCAGCAAACTCCATTTGCGACTCCGTGTCATATATTTAACAATAAAGCCACTCTGAATAAACTGGGCCTCCACCAGGCCTGAATATGATCCAAATTTATCAAGAAGCTTGTGTGAATGAGCAGAAATTACTGGGGAATTATTCTCTCCCTCAAAGCTTTTAGGTAGAAGAACCATTATATAATATTTAAGCCATTATGTGACTTTGCACTTAAAAAGCGATGAAGAAAAATGCCTGGAGAAGAAAAGTTGCAGATTGAGCTGTAACCCTCAGGCGACTGTCAAAAAGACTCTTTGAAAAGCCACAACAAAAAGTTGAGAAAAAATTAAACCCTGAGATCAAACACAAAAAGGAATTGTATCCTCAAAAGGGCGTATGAACACCAGAAGAAATTTCACCTTTTCAGCAGCAGTTCTAGTTGGGATAGAAAAGCTTTTTCCGTTAGTCAAGGTTTGTGGGTTTAGTTTATAGTTCATTACTTTTATCCACATACCGACAATAATTTTTATTTTATTACTAATGATATTTTTTAAGTGATATTAATTTTTGTTTTGTCATAAAAAACTTAACAATGACAAAAAAAAATGTTTTAAATTGTTACTATAGACAATTAGTGGTACATCTATATGACAACCTGATAACAATGGAAATCTTATTACTAATTGTCACTATTCTTGTTTCTACTTACGTTGTAAAAATTATTAAAGTGATAAAATAAAATTTTTTATCACTTAGTATATATAATTAGTGACAATTTTTTATTGTTACCTCACTAATTTATTCTTTTCTTATAGTAATTTAAATTGATTTTCATTACTTAATTTATGATTAACATCATGTATACAGAATATTTTTTAAATAAATATAATTGTGGATCACACGTTTGGTAAGTTATTAATTAGAACAGAGTATTCCAAATGCTTATGGGAGAAGTTCAAGCTAGCATTTGAGCTTAGATCTTTCTAATTTTTTTATTTAAACACACCTACATTAAAGGTTAATTAGGGTTCATTTAACCCTACATATATATATATATATATATATATTATTTATACACACATATGGCATCCACTATGTTCAAATCCCTAGTCTCCTATTTGTGTGTGAAACTTATATCGTTGGAGTTGAGGCTATTCAACAATCTTACAAATATAAGCACGAGAATAATCACATTAAACCTACTGATCACTCATCAGGATTTGAGCTTAATCTGATTTAGCTTTTTCCATAGATAACCATTAAATGAAACCCAAAATTGGAGGAGATAAATTGGCTATCCTGAAGAGCCAATCACCGGGCCGCCTCCTCTTTAATTTGTCAAAATTTACAGATCTACGTCATTGTGGATTGAATAATTTCCATACTTTTTGATACTTAAATAGTAAAATTATAAACATTCCTCTCTCTCTCTCTCTCTCTCTCTCTCTTTGATACACAGTGTGTGATCCTGCTGGTAATGGGCAGGAACATGCATTTCATCCAAATGCGACTTGGATTCTTATCCTATGATGCATAGAAATGAAACTAAAGCTCCAAGAAACCTCCAAAATATCCAAAACGACAACAAATAAAAGGTTAAATATCTACAGACAACATGAAAGTGATGGTTGTATTTTCCCTCTCATTTTTTGCCTCTTGGAAACTATTATGACGAATTGCATTCCAATTATGAGTTTTGCTCTCTTTGTTGTGGGTCCTGAATTGACCGTTGTTAGTCATATACAAGCTGTTTTTTGTCTGCTTTAGTCTCTATCTTATTTTATTTCTAGTGTAATATTGCTTTAACTTATCAGTTAGCTACACTTATGGTTCTTCCCTTCTTTATCGTACAAGAACATATACTGCTAATGTTCTTCATCCTTGTGATAATATATATTGGTCTTCAAGAATTGGATTTTGTGTTATTTTCTTTTGTTGTTCACGACTTGGGGAATTTTTTACTTCATCATTGTGGTAATGATTTTTGAGAAAAACAAAAAAAAACTTTAAATTGTCATTATGACAAATAACTTGTGTAATAACAACTGTCACAATAATTTATGATAATACTTTTATTATTACTATACATATATAATTAATTGCCAATAATGATAATTTAAATATTAACACTAATTTTTATAAGTATTATTAAACTTGCGAGGGCCATCATTTTCCAACATATGGCCATTGGGTCTAAGAGAGGGTGAATTTGCTAGGCTAAATGTGAATTTTTCTTTTAAAATTTTTTTATTATTACTTTGGAATTGTTGCAATGGGAGTTCCAGATGGAGTAACAAAAATAAAATAATATAAATATAGAATTCATAATGATTTTGCAAATGCCTACAAGATCACCTAGGATTTCAAGTTGCAAGTTCCATTAAAAATTTCAAAAAAGAATTAGTACAAAGAACAATTCAATAAACTAAATAAGTAACAAAGTTACTATGACTACAATAAACAAATTGATACCGTAAAGAGGAAGACAAAAACGCGTCCCTAAAGTCACTATTGAAGGTAGTCACAACAAAAATGAACCAGCACTTTTCTTTCTTTAATATACAAGTAGTACCTCAAGAAAGCATATTGATATAAACTGATTATCTTGTAAGCAGAAATTTATTCAACTATGTGTATCTCCTTAAACGTATCTAATGTAACTTGACATACTTAATTTATTTTTAAAGATGAACATTGCCTGCCATGGGTTTTTAACCTAATGACATTAGTTTATACATAAAGTGTGAGATTAGGGGTATGCATTTAGCAAACTTTTGATACACGTATATACAAATAAAAAAAAGATGAAAATTATCCAAAATCTTGAAAGTAAATTTGTGGCAAATCTTGTGAATGAACGAGACATGGTATAAGAAAAGAATATCAATCCAATTAAAAAGGCATTGAATCGAACGTAAAATAATTGTCAATCGTAACAATTAATTAAGAAAGACTTTTCAATAGTTATTATCACTTAAAATATATTGTGAATAACAACTATTACATTATTTTTTATTTAATATTTTATTACTAATGTTCTGTTTTTGTGGTACATATATATAATCTATATAATAAACATATAGTGACAGTATATTAGCAGTCAAAATTCTTCTGCTTGTGAAACCAAATTATCGTCCAATGTTGATTCACTTTTTAGCCATGAGAAGAAAAGGAAGCTCGATCGACTATAGCCTATAGGCATAATAGGTGGAGTTCACAATCTGTCAGCAACCAGCCTTTTAATTAGAGTATGCTGTTCTCTGGACTGCCTTTTTTTTTTTTGAAAAAACTTTTTGAACGAGTCATAATGGTCGGCTTCATAATTGCCTTAATGATTGATAATGCTAAGCACAATCTATGGGTCATCTCATCAGGCTGTAACTACAATTTAAATCGCATGGTGGAATTTTTTCTTTTTTCTTTTTCATGTAGAAAAATTGTTCACCATTTCATTTTAATAATCTTATAATCTCAAATTTACTCTCAATTTAGGTTTAGGGTTAATGCAATCGAAGTTATTTCAACCTCCAAATCGCCTTCGCTAAAGTTACATACATGCGCAATTGAGGTCGGCGATTATAGTCTTGTTGTGTTCTAGAAGATTATTATATTTGTCTTCTTCCTTTTATTTTTTACTTACTCAAGAAAATATAACTTTATGTGCGACATTTTTTCATTATGTTCAAGATTAATTATCTTGAGGTAAAAGATTTAATAGTGACCAAGATTTTCTAATTAGTAGTTACTATGGAGGATAAGGGGAAAGTCAAAATAAGTAGCACAAATTTCAAAGATAAGCCAAAAGTCCAATTATACTTATTTGAATTAATTGAGAAAGATGCTTCAAAGTTTGTAATGAACTGGGTTTGATATTTTACATATTGGGTTGATCCAAAATCAATCTATTTTTTGAAAGCGTAATTAAGGTTATGGTTGTTCAGAAAAGATTTAATAAGAATTTTTTAATACTTAGGTCAGTGCTCACTTTAAAATGGATAATTTGAAAAGAAAATAAATTGTCCCAAATAAGTCATACTTGTGAATGGATAAATGGAAAAGCATATATAAAATAGTATGATTTGATAAATGTGTTGTTGAGATGGTTCAACTCGGGGCATCCGCATCTTTCAAATTTGAGAATCAAGATTAATTGAGTCCTTAGGCCATATTAAGCATGGTTTGCCGATTGAAGTGAAAATTAAACGTTTGTTGTTATTTTTCAATGATACTATGAATATTTTATTTATATCCATGCGATATATGATTATAATACAAAAAAAGCAACAACGCGAAGGAACATGTGTATTAAATGATAGAAAAAATTATTTTATCATAATAATAATTTTACAAGTAATTTATCACTGTTGACAATTAGTGATACGTTTATAACACTAATAATAAAAATCTTGTTACAAATGATAGTGACAATTATCATACACACATAACTAATTATTAATAGCAACAATTGGAACCGTTAATTTTTATCACTATTAAACCATACTATGATAAAACAAAATAGATGTCACTTAAAAAATATTGTTAGTTACAAAATCAAAGTCTGTGTCACTTAAAACATATAATAATGACAATTCTTATATTATTACTTAATTTTTTATTACTAATATTATATATATATGTATGTATTTACAGTGTTAATTACAGAGATATTTCTTATCAACTTGTAACGTACTTTTTATAATATTACATAGAGAAACGAAAACTTGCAAGTTACATATTTGCATTTGTGGCAACGAAGATTTACATACATACAAGTCCTCAAATTTGAATTGATTAAGCACACCCTCTATCCAACTTTTTCGTGTGATTTTTATTATACATTTCGACATGACTAGTATTTATATTAATAATTAATGATGGATGTCAAAAGTTGATAATAGAATATAAATTCAGGTGCGTAATAGTCGAGATAAATCAAGAGAAACATTACTTGACAAATCATATTCACCTCACTACCTCACATTTTGGATGTAGCTGTCGACCAGCTCTATTTGTTTATTTTATTTTATTTTTCCTCTAGAACGAGCTGTACACGGGTCTCCAATCAATCAACTTAATCAAGCACCTGAATTTAATTAGATTCACGCCTATTAAACTACAATATTTTCTAAACTTAAACTTTCGACTTGATTTAAAAGGCAATGCAAACTTCAAGAACACTGTTCTAAGGAATTTTTTTTACATAGATAGGATGATCAAAACTATAATGCTAAAAAAGATTAAACAGCTGACTGCGTAAAAGAAAATTGGCTGATTTTAATTAGTGAAATTCATTTTTTAATTTTATAACATACAATAATATTTTAAACTATATAATGCATGAAAAAACCTAATCTTAATTAGTATTGTTTTAAATGTCACCTATTATAATGATTGAGGTGATCGAAAATTAAGAACTGGGTTATTTATACTAAACATTCCTTTTATGGTTAGATTTAATATTCTCTTATTCCAACAGAAAGAAAAAAGAATTTCATGTTTTTCCTTTCTAGAAGGGATGGTGGAGAAAATTCAATAACTGTAGCTTTTTTCAAACTTTTGGAATAGCTTGAAAAGGAAAAGAGAACGGCTCGAATAATACGATTCCTCCATCACTCTAAAATAAAAAGAATGATCTTGTACATAGTTCTTGATTCATAAATTAAATTCGTTGTTCTACTTGAAAAATAATTGTCCATACAGTGATACGAATATATGAAAATGTTATGCATACAAGAAATTCTTATTGCAGAGATCTATTCACAGTATGCAAATTAAGGATTCAGTTCTAAAGTGGACCAATATTTTCTTCTTCTTCTTCTTCTTCTTCTTCTTCTTCTTCTTTTTTGTATTTACAATTATCAATATTGAAACACAAATCAAATTCCTCTGTTAATTTATCTATCTCAAAGAACAAATCAGGATATAATATTTCTATCCATAAAACATCATTATTATTTTTTAGTGGTGATTCATTGATCACTATAAAAAAGAAGAATATACGTGAAAAAAAATTAAATGATTATATGAAGGTTATTGCCAGTGATAATTACTAAGTACAAATTATTTTTACCCCTACTAAGATATATATTAAGTGATAAGTTTTAATTTTATCACAATAATAAATTGACACTGACAAGAACTAATACATTAAGAGGGTGTTGGGTGACATTGTAAACTATTTGAACTTAGGGATGATAAAATAAACACCAACTCTGGGATCCTCTTGGGGATCCATGAATTCGAATCCCCAAATTTGGTTAATTTTTTCCCATGAGGATGGGGATGGGGATGAAAATACTTTTGAGATTAATTCAGGGATGGGGACGGGGATCATACTCCCTACCCTGGAGCATCTCCTTCCTTGTCAAACAATTAAGATTCCTTAATTGTATTTATATATATGTAATATTTTCTTAATTTTTTAGTAATTTCATCTAAATAAGAATCAATAAGTGATAAAATGTAAGCCATAAAAATATACAATTTAAATATAATTTTTACTAAATTCTAGTTCTAAATTTGGGGTAAATAGGTGATGATACGCTATTTTGGGATCCCTATGGATCTTCACAAGAATTTGAGGAATGGAGCATTTACCACAGTGGAAATATTTGGGAACGAGCGGACTGGAGTGGGGGGATGGGATGGGGGAGTAGCTACCCACCCTATCCTTGCTTGGTTGCCATCCCTACTCCAACTATTATATGTTGAAAAGTTTATAAAATGTTAGAAGAATATTAATAGTATTTTTATTTTTTTTAAAATAAATTTATAAGCTCTAAAAATAAGATATTAGGATTTTTGTAATCTCTTTCACAAAAAGTAAGGAACTCCTAATTTATTTTTATAATTTAATAAATTATTTCATTGTAACTACATATTAATTGCAAAATTATCATTTCTAACATCAATTGTAAACGTCAAAGTCTTATTTCATCCATATTCTTTGAGAGATTATTCTTAAAATAAGACGGAGCATCTTAGGAGTTATGTACCCCAAAAAACATTTTAAGAAGAGAAGTTTATATATATAAATTTAACCAAATGTCCTCTAAGTTGTCATTCTTGATACCTAAAAACGTATGTATAGTGACATTATATATCATTAATTAATTATTACTTAAACTACTAGATTTGTCACTATAATTAACTTAAAATACTAGTTCTTGTCATGACTATAAAATTTATGAAAATCATTATTGTGATAAAAAAAATAATTTGTTGCTTAATATATGTAATTAAGTGATAATATTTATACTATTATTTGATATATTGTCATTAATTTTCCTTTTCTTTTTCTCTTTGATTCAGAATTATGAAATTTTAACATTTTCCTTGGTAAAATTAAATAGTTATGAATAACTGAAAATTAGACATATGAAAATTTCACGGACAGGAAATCGTCTATCCGGGGTTTTCTAGTCTTTCTTTGAAATTTATATTAAGCTTAAGTAGAATATTACCCACCCAAAAAAATAAAATAAAATAAAATAAAATTGTGGTACTTATGATTAATGTTCGAGTTCAACTACATATTCCAATGCGCAACATTGTATATAAATATAATAAGACGGAAAGAAGAAAAATTGAAAAAAAAGAGAGAGACTTTTAATCGGTAGATTACTTCCAGACAAGAAAAGTGTTAGAGCTTAAATTTCAAACCAATCTCAAACATCGATTTTGTATGATATTAAAAGATAAAAAGTTAGAACAAAAGAAGCCACCAAGCAATTTTACAAGATTGAGGTGTGATTCACTTAAAAATAAATTAATACACAAAAGCCCTGGAAATTGGGGATTATGTACCCATTAATTCTCTCCCCGAAAAGCGTGGGTCAGCGAAGGCAAGTCGTGAATCATTATATTATACTATATATCTATTGTACAGTGTTTAAATTCTAGATTCTGGACTCAGAATTAAAGGACAATGAGAAAACGCTTGGCCTCCTCTTCTGGCATTCAAATTGCAGCATTAGTTTAATACATAAAGATCATAAAGGTCCATCTTTTTTCCACTCCACTTTTTGAAACCAGCTTGATCTTTCCATCCAATGTCTCTCCTTCTCCAGCTATTATAGACTCTCTCTGACTCTCTCTCTCTCTCTCTCTCTCTATACAAAATAATCATCCGCAGGTGAGAGCTAAGACAGATAAACATGGGGAGAGCGCCTTGCTGCGATAAAGCCAACGTAAAGAGAGGGCCATGGTCGCCTGAGGAGGATGCAAAACTCAAGTCCTATATTGAGAAGCATGGAACCGGAGGCAACTGGATAGCCTTACCGCAGAAGATAGGTACTCCTGATTAATTAGTAGATGGATATAAAATGAATTTATATACTAATCATTTTTTATGAAATTAATTTTCTCGATTAATTTCTAGCTCTCTTTGAGCTTAAGATCGATGAACAAATTCACTAATCATTTTCATGTGGGATCATATGACCATATATAGGTTTAAAGAGATGTGGGAAGAGTTGCAGGCTTAGATGGCTGAATTATCTCCGGCCCAACATCAAGCATGGAGGGTTCACTGAGGATGAAGATAACTTGATTTGCAGCCTCTATATCAGTATTGGAAGCCGGTAGTTTTACTTGAAATATTTGCTTAAATTCAACAAAATAATATTATTGTCTGTAAATATGTTACAGTAGGGTTTAAGGTTTTGTTTCTTCATCTGGGCATCTCTGTGATTGTGCAGGTGGTCTATTATCGCGGCCCAATTACCTGGAAGAACAGATAATGACATCAAAAATTACTGGAACACCAGGCTGAAGAAGAAGCTGTTAGGCAGGCAGCGGAGAGAACAACAGGATCGACGAGATCAGCAATTAGAGACCAAGAGAGGCGGCCAAAATTATTCAATCAACGAGTGTTTCAGCCTATACCCACGGCCGCCGCCGCCTCAGACAGCGCCACCACCTTTGCTGCCGGCGGATTACTTGAGTCTAGAAACTCGGCTTTGCGATCAAGCATCAAATTCCCTCACCAATATTTCCATCAATATGCCTCCGGTCGAAGCAAAATTTTCTTACGATCATCCGCAACCAAACAACCACCCTGCAAACTTTTGCTATACTTCTTGTGCTGAAAATCAACAAGTATGCAAAAATTCAACGATTAGGCTTGTCCCTTCGACATTTACGAGCTTTATAAATAGCTTCTGCCCGCCATTGGGAAGCGATCTCCATGCGATCAATGGCGTATCATCTAACGATTTTCAAGCATTTGATGAAATCCCCGAAGATATAATGTATCACATGCCGCAACAATTGGAGGGACTAGACAGTTTCTCTGCGGTGGACATGGTTAATAGCAGCACAACTACTGTTTCTCCTGAAAGCACAAGCTGGGGAGATGTAACTTGTCTCTGTTACGCTTCTGCTGATCTCTCCAATAATGAAGTTAGCCTTAGAAGAATGACACAAGACTGGCAGGTTCTTTATGAGCCCAGATTGCTGGGGTACTCAGAATAACCATTTTTCTTGGGCTTCCAGTGAATTAAGTGCCACTGTTCAGGTGTACTTTGTTGAAGAAGGAATTTTTTTTGTTGCTGTACCATCACTTTCGTCAATTGAGATGTTTCATTTTTTCCCCTTAAAAATTACATAAAGTATACTATAAGTACAAGAATTTCAATAATTAACATCTTTTTTCTGGAAAAAAACTCTTGTTTGCTGCTGAAACTGGGAATCTTAGGAGGAGAAGAAATCAGATGATATAACGACATATGTGCTTCAGTAGTTCTGATTAATTATCTCTACTTTAGTTTCAGTGCCATCTCTTTGATTTGTATTTTGTCTATTCCATCTATTAGCAAAACATCAAATTTTGTGTAATTTCACAAAGTTGCGAAGTCTTTACATGTATGAAAATCCTACTAGAATCAAGCACTTACGACTAGATTTAAAGCTAAAAGTGCTATGGGTTGACGGTTAGTCTCGAAGTCAAAAGAATAATGCTGAGAATAAATCCAACAATTACCCCGAGCACTAGCCTGAGACTCGAATCTATGACCTCACTCTGATAATAATTGTTGGGATACAACACTTATCACTAGGTTAAAAATTATGGCTATTTATAAAGGTATAACTTTATTTCTTTATATATTTGATAGCGGTGTAAAAAAAAGTACTATATAAAATTACAATCGATTTGAGAGATTGTATCAGATAAGTGTCATAAGTCGGATAGTTAAATTCAAAATCAAAAGATGATATTGACAATAAATTCAACAAAATCAATGAAAGTTTTAAAACAAGGAAAAGGTGCTTTGACGTTTTGGCCTCAACTTGTTAGGTTTTAGCATGTAGAGCATCCTAAACTGGCGGCTTCTTTTTATTGTTTTCTGGGTGACTTCTTCTAAGTACATCAAGAAGAAGTTGCGCTATACCACATTTATTTTCTGATACTAATCAACATTATTTTCAGTTTTCACAATTTGGCACGAGAAAATATTGATGGCGGATAAAGAGATCTTTCCATCTCATTATGTTCAGATAAGCACGGACAAAAACCTGATCTGTGGTCATATCAACTATTAATGTCTAAAAAGGATTAAAGCTAATTGTACTTTTATGCGTATACAAAATTTATGTCTTTAATCATACTGGCATGTCTGTTAAATAATTTAGTATTTATATTCTGGATTTTCATATTTATAAGGCATTGTATGACGAGAAGGAAAGAAGGCTAACGATATAGCATTTTGATTTTTTTATTTTATTCAATATTCTATCTTTTATATTAATTTATTATATTTATATCAAGTATATTTAATTTTTAATTAATTATTTTTATAAAAAATATTTAATACATATGTTATATATTTTTCAAACAGAATAAAAAATAAAATACAAAATAAAATATATGATTTAAATTGAAGAATTAATGTACATTTTATTCTATTGGATTGTGATGTAGAGGGGGATCATTTCATCACAAGTAATCCACAGGGCAACATTTTATAAATTTGTTGTTAGAAATAAATCGAGCAAGGATAGAAGAATCGAAAATTTTAAAAGAACGAATACAAAAATGAGACCAGATTAATTTGTGGTTGGATGAAAAATATCAATGTCGACAGTCACACTCGAGACGATTTATTTTATATGTTGTGGTATATGAATGAGACATCAGGCAATTTTTATTTAATTTATAACTCGCATGAATTTGAAGGTAAGTCAAATCCAGATTTACCCCTAGCCCAACAATCTCTCAAGTTAATTACCAAACCCTCTCCAAAGGTTGCTCTATATAGAAAAAACTAAAAATAGAAAACTTCCAATGTCACAAATACTTCTTGAGATTTGCCTTCGTCATAGAAATTGCAAGAGTCGTTAGCCATCATTAAAAGAATTGCTAACATCAGTTAAAAGATGTTTTTGAAAATCCAGAAATGCTATAGAGGTACTGTTCCACAAAAGTGTTGAGACAAAGATATCGCTCAAGTACATTTTTAATATTTTAAATTTTGTGGGAGGTAAATTCTACAAATTTCATACCCTTGATATTTCTCCGCATTGAAAAAAATATTAGGCTTTATATGGTTATGTTTTTTCAAAATAATATTGTTTTGGGAAAATATAATCAAATATATATTTATTTTTTCTTTAAAATGTACATTCTCCAATATATACATATATATATATATTATTTTATTATTATTCTAGCATTAAAAAAATTATTCAATTTTATTTTTACCCAAAAATTCAACAAAAAAGCATTGATTTGATTGTTATAGTAAAAAATATCTTCTCCAAAACATAAACAAACATACCAAAAAATAATATTTACATTCTCCAATAATTCATTCTCTTAAATACATAATAAACATATAATAAAATCAAACAAAAAACATAACTAAACAGTAACTTAATTTTTCTTTGGCATACCACATTACATTTACCCCCTAATTAGAAGAATAGAAAATTACCCAAAAAAAAAATTATATATATATAGATATAAAATAGAAAATCTACAATGGCAGTTTGTGAATGTTATATTCATATCCTTGAATATACCAACAATTAGGGTGCAAATATATCTGAAAATTTCACTTAACTCATAAATATCCTTCAGTTTAAAATCCACCGTACAAAAACATCCATATGTTTCAAATCTAAGTTACAAAAACAAGGCATAGATTGTTCATATATTCATCCACAATTTACAAACTGCACGATACCCTATATTAATATACCCATAGGGAATAAAACTATATGAGCACCAAGGAGTACATGGAAGTACGTTCACATTACAATTTAAATACAAATTAAGACAAATGCTCATCAACAAGTCAGAATCAATCTTCTGCCTCTCCAATTGATCCGAGTTTACATTTTTCTGCTGTTATGTACGTAGCACTAAAAGGTAGCCCTGACCTTTTGGTTTCTCTTCATCTAACTGAAACTCTGTCCATACAAAAAGAAATAACTATAAGTGTTTTTGGTATCCTTACAATGAAATCCTCAAGGTTTAGCACACAATACAGACACAGTGTTATCATTTTAAAAAAGTTGCATTTATGCCATTGTGATTATTTACCAAAGAAATAAAAATTATCAACATTATAATTAATGATCACCTCTTCTTCGTTTGATAGACATTAGATTTTGTCATAATGATATAAATAAGTGACAACCTCAACTCATCAATGGTCACAACCATGGTTGTTGACTTATAATTTGCGCTCTTCCAGCTAGGAATTTTTTTTCGAAGACAAAGTTCTATTTTGATAACTCTAATGGTATACGTTCTTCATCGAGCTTGACCGCTGGCTCCAAAAGTTGCATTTCTATGAGTTGAGGATTTCTGGGTCTGTCAACCAAGCTGAAGGTTAGGCGCCTGATGTGGGTATAGGCTTGGATTTACTCCTTTGCCCTTGTTTACCCTTCAAAATACCCAAACACTCTATAGGATTATTAGCATCTTTTTTCATGGAGTAGATTTGACGCTACTTCTAACTCAAGAATCGCCTTGTGCTCTCATCCATTCAAGAATTACACGTGACATCGTTTTGATGAACTGCTAAATTTTAATGTCAGGGCACCATATCGTTCGACAAGTATAAATATTCTATGTATTGGATGACACATATAAGCTTTCACATTAAAACTAAACTTCAATTCAACTTTTTCATCAATCATTGACTAAGGATCGAAGAATTTTCTTGAGATCCTCCGAACGACCTACAATCTTGTCGCATTTTGGGTTCATATTTTCATTATTATACTCAATTGAGAGATCCCTCCAAATTAACACTCGTTGAGAATAAATAAATTGAATTTAAATTAGGCCTAGATGAACGACCCTAATCACTACCAACGTGGCCAGATGATTAAATTTAAAAATCTAGAACAAAAAATAATAGTAGAGACCGAAAAGTGACGATAGCTAGAAATTCTTGATCTTTCAAAGTTGTGTACCAATGTTCCTTGCTGCTGATACTTGACTGTATCCTTAGCAGTATTCAGTCAGCAAAAGCAAATTCTTCTTTGTTTCTTATTTTATATAATTTTTATGGCAGCAATGTTCCATTCTTGATCTCTCTTTACAGACTGACTATATCCTTCCAAAAGTCTTTATGGTGGATTTTCCTTTTCAACTTTTGATCTTGTCAAAATCGCAATTTTCCTACTTCGGCAAATATAATTAATACATATTAATTATTTGGTTAATTCTAAGATCAGTCACCAAAAACTAAAATAGAAGAGATCGCACTTTTCATTTGCAGCAACCAAGCTAATTTAATGTACGAAGATAATTCTAGCATTGATATAATTTAATGATTCATAATGTTTCAGTACATATTCAATTGGGCAACAGCACCAAAAAAAAAATAAATAAATAAATAAAAATCTACTTTCTGGATCAATTTCTAAGGTGTCGTTTATGATATGTTCAGATAAAAAAAAAATAGTGAGGAAAGAGAAAAGGAAAATGTAGAGGTGCAAAATTAAAGTACACGTTTACATCATTTGAAGCATAAATTTTTTTTTCCTTCATACTTTCAATATTAAAATCCATGTTCCAAGCATAGGATAAGTTGGCTGATTAAAATGTATAAAGATCCAGTTTGTTACTTGGGTCAATGTCCAGTGCAAGGATTGTTAACCATTTGGACTGTAGCCTAAGCTCTTAGTGTAAGGCTATTCCCTCTTTCAATTTCGGCCCAATCTTTGAACTTCTTATTTAACTTACTGGGCCATAACTTCACTGACAAGAACAAATTGGAATATTTGGAATCCAATGGAAAAGGTGGCCTCGAAAGTGGAACACGGAGAATCAAATGCCAGAAAGATTCCAGACAAAGCCAAAATTCCCTGTTTGGCGAGTTTGGTAAAGAAGAGGAGGAAATAAAGACAGAAAGCAAGATCAAAGATCAAATTCTAGCATACAATATAATAAAAATTGCGGCAAATCTTCCAGTGAGATATTCAGCCGGGATACGAGGGATATCCTCACCACTTTGGGAGCAATAAAGAAAGCTGAAAATTGTGGTTCCTTTTGAATTGGCCGGTTAAGGGGGCCGGTGGTACAAAAGGCATGTTTGAATTTGGAGGTGGGTTTTCAGTACAAATACGGAGATATGCCTATACTGGGCAGAAGATTGGTGATGCTACACGTAAATAATACCTAACAAGAGGATTTTTCTCGGCCATTTTGAAGCTAGAATATGTGGCTTGTTTGGATGAGGTGGTAATTCAACAAAGTATTAGATTTAGACAAAATAATGAGATTTGAAGTTTGAATACTATAGTTATCTATTTATGAAAAAAGAGTTTCACATATGTTAGAAATATTAAATAATTAATGTATTCTTATAACAATTTAAACTTCTAGATGAGATGATCATTTATTGCTGAATATAATTAGCCTTGCTTTGATTCTACACTTAGATGGGTGTTTGGGCAAATTTATAAATTTTTAAGGCATCTTAGAATGTGTAATCATAAATTGTTCAATAAATTTTTACAAGCCCACAAAATAAGATGATAACATGTTATAAGCTTTTTTTGAAAAAAAAAAAAGAGTTTTTAATTTATTTTTAAAATTTTAAAAAGTTTATTAAATTTGAATGATATTGATTATATAATTGTCATTGCTAACATATCATAAGCTCCAAATACTTATTTCATCTAAATACTTTAAAAATTTAGTAATAAGATAAGATCTAACGCCTTATTCCATGCCTCTTCTTTATTAAATCAACTCCTATTTTTTATTAGGATCGAATGCATATCTAAGATTCCATATTTAGTAATGTTTGAATTCTTTCTTCTACATCGAGAGTTGCTAAAATACATTGGAATACTATTTTTAAGGAAAATGCCCAAGTAAAATGATGACATGCCCATTGATCAGTGGCACATAAATTATGGGGTCAGTGCTGGTAAGCTGAACAATTTAAGTCTGGTCGGGAAGAAATTCTTGGAACTTTGTGCTCGAATCTAGTTTGCTTCATCGGATAATATTTGGAAATATTTGCAACAATAATTTATGTACGTATACAATAGTCATATCTTATGGATAACATAGGACGATAGCCTACACCTATTTAAATAACTTTTTAATTAACTATATGTTTACAGTTAATGTGTATGTATCTAAGTATTGAAGTATAATCAATGTACATACATATAGACAATATATGTACAAAAATATTTATTGACAATAGTAAAAATTTAATGTAAATAAATATGAATTTATAACACAAAAATCACATGAAATTGGTACTAAACAAAAATCGTATTTTTATTTAATTTATATTATAAATTTTAGTATCCATATAAAGTATGCCAAACCTATTAATTTAAATAAATAATTGTATGCATTTTTATCATTAATCAATGATCACTTGGAACGTGGAAATATTTAAAGTTAAATGTGAGATGTGTGTGTATATATATATATATATATATATTCATCGAATGTTGAGATCAATATATATAGAAATACGTGGGATATTAAATTGGATCCAAATTATTTACTATATAATTTTCATTGCAATATAAATTATATAAAACAACTATATGTTGAATTGAATACGTTAAGTAATATTTATTGTATAATTCTTGAGAGTTCTGTGTTGAGCCGTGGCGAGTTTCCTAGGCTAAGTACATAGCATTACAATCTTTTTGCAACATACTGAGAAAAATATGGGTAAATTATAGGTATACTCTTAGTATTTGGTCTAATTATAAAACCTAATTAAAACCACATCTACATTCTTGAAGTTTTACTCCATTGAAAAAGCCAAATGAAATCAACAAAATAAAAAAAAACTACATTTAGGAAATTTCTGATTTAAAAGTTAAAAAAAAAGAAACCACACAATCTAGAAAGTAAATAAATCAGTTTACTCGTAAGGATACAGGTGATTCTATGTAATATTTCAATTCTATGAGAGGTATTAGTGTAATATTTCAAACACAAATTTTCTTTTAATATTTCATATTTATTTATAAATGAATGTTG
>JACGDI010005775.1:808683-840479 GCA_014898725.1 Jacaranda copaia
CTAGTACCACTAATTTTGCCTTGCCAAACAGAAGGCGTGCCACCCACATACTATTTAGTCTTGAGAAGTTGGAGATGAAACCACCTAAAATAGTACATAAATGGGAGAAGACCCAAAAGTCCCCATGCAAAGGCAAGAGGCCTTTCTACATGTCAATGGCATCTCAAACATATCAACCATCTAAAGAAGGCTATAAATACCCCCTTACCAGCCTCTCATAAGGTATGCCATCATATATCCAAAAGCCCTCACTCTGCTGCTCGATTATCTTCTAGATCCCACACTGATTTGAGCGTTGGAGTGCCTTAACCAATGGCATCTCGGCTAGTCTGATATTTGTTGTTGATTGCAGGATTTAGCCCCAATATGTTTGGAGATCATTCATTCGACCACACTTAGGTCAATTTACCTAGATTCCAACCCAACTCAGTTACTAACAGTTTACCCGTACAGTTGTTCATTCTTTGCTTAATCATGTGAATTGAATAAAAATTACAAATTAAAGTTGAAACCAAATCAAGAAAACGATCGAAAAATTTGATTTAATTTTCAATATTGATTTTTGATAAAATTTAAGTCAAGTTTGATTTTGCTTTTCAGGAATTCTTTTTCTTTCTTTCTTTTTTTTTTGAGAACTCACAGTGGCGAATTTATTTTTTTAACAAAATAATGTTATCCTATGATTGAAATTAAATCAATTAAATTGAAGTACAACTCGCATATTTTTCTATGCATAAAGAGTTTATTTAGGTTCGAATTCTTGACCTTCCACATAATAAGGGAGAATAATATCACTGGGCTACAAGTCACAAGACTTTTGGAAGTTCTGATTAGGTAGTAATATAAAAGTCTATGTGGGTTACTATTTATTTTTTAAATTACTATCGTAATTTTCTTCCTATATTCATAATATTTGCATTTCTATTTTTCGTATTTCAACATATTAGCATTATTATATGAAATGCTTTAGAAGAAACCATCTAATTATCACAAGCAGCTATGATAAATTAGGAAGTGTTTATATAGTAAAAGCAATGGTCATAAATGATTATACTAATAAAAAATTGTAAATGTTACAAGATTTCTTAAAATTTTATGTATTAAAATTAAGGTTAATTGGGATAAAATTCCTTTACCTACTTTCATTTTACACTTTACTCCCACTTGATTTTCTAAATACTGAACTCTCTACTTTTTTCAAAAATTTAGGAATCACTCTCCAAAACTTTAAGAAAAACTTAAATACCCTTGTACCTAGCCAAAATAACATAAGAAACCAGTAAATGGCGGTTTTTTTCTCCTCACTCTATCAAATGATAACTTTTCTTCAAAAGCACGATTTTTTTGGAAACCGTCTTCTCCTTTGAAGAACAAAAGGCACGAAAAAATAGCCTTTCATTTGCCAACAAAAGGGCGCAAACAGACTAGAGAACGGAAAAAGCAAAACGAAATAAATGCAAGAAGGGGAAAAAAACACTACCTCTCTGCAACTCTATGAAAATGGAACAACTAATATCACCAAAAAGGAGCGAAGAACAGAAGAAAGAAAGCATGATTCAAAAATATATGTTTTCTGCTACTTAGGGGACTTTGCTAGTTTTGCAAGTGGATTTTCTCATCTTTCTTTGTTTGAACTCTTTTTTAGCTGTTAAAAACTTGAACCCATTTGTTATATATATAATTTTTGCCGTATTGTTTGAAAATCTCTAATTTGTACTTGAAGTACATAAAAGTTATATTTTACTTTCTTAGGGTTTATACTTCTTATTCCTGAAATTATACTTTGAAATTATCTGAAAATGATAGTATATAATATGTTTGTATAAAGTACATTTTACAAGCAACTATAGTACAAAACATTCAAACTTTAAGTACACATTATCGGAAAGTGATAGTATATAATCTATTTGTGTAAAGTATATTTTACAAACAACTGTAATACAAAATATTCAAACTTTAAGTACACATTATCTAAAAGTGTAGTATATAATCTGTGTATCTAAAATACATTTTAGAAGCAACTGTAGTACAAAACATTCAAACTTTCAGTATACCTTATTTGAAAATGTAGCATATAATCTCTGTATTTAATGTACATTGTAAAAACAACTGTAGTACAAAACATTCAATTTTTCAGTACACATTATATGAAAGTGGTAGTATATAATCTATGTATCTGAAGTACATTTTAGAAGCAACTATAATAAAAAATATTCAAGCTTTCATTACACATTATCTGAAAGTAGTAGTATATAATCTGTATATCTGAAGTACATTTTATAAGTAATTATGGTACAAAACATTCAGCCTTTCAATACATATTATCTAACTGGTAGTATATAATCTGTGTATCTGAAATATATTTTAAAAGCAACTGCAATACAAAATATTCAACCTTTCAATACACATTATATGAAAGTGGTAGTATATAATCTATGTATTTGAACTACATTTTAAAAGTAACTGTAATACAAAATATGCAAGCTTTCATTACACATTATCTGAAAGTGGTAGGATATAATCTGTGTATCTGAAGTACATTTTATAAGCAACTATAGTACAAAAACTCAACCTTTTAGTATACATTATCTGAAAGTGTAGTACATAATCTATGTATTTAAAGTATATTTTATAAGCAACTGTAGTACATAATATTCAAGCTTTCATTACACATTATCTGAAAGTGGTAGGATATAATCAGTGTATCTGAAGTACATTTTATAAGCAACTATAGTATAAAATATTCAATCTTTTAGTGCATATTATTTGAAAGTGTAGTATATAATCTGTGTATTTAAAGTATATTTTACAAGCAACTATAGTACATAATATTCAAGCTTTCAGCACACATTATCTGAAAGTGGTAATAATAATATGTTTATATACTAATTTTTCTTTATTTAATTGTAGTAAAGGCAAGACATAATGAGGCCTGCTCTTGTTGCTCCCCTTAATATTTTCAAACTAAATTGGAGCATGTAAAATCTAAGCTGGGATAAAAATATTTTGATGCATTGAAAAATACTCCTTTTTATGTTACAATATATAGGAAATGAAGTACAAATATAGAATAAACGAAGTATATTTGGTGTTATGCTAAAATACACTTCAATTTAAGTGAAATATTGTTGCGAGGCTCAATACAATATGTGGGAAATGAAGCACAAATATGGAGCAAACGAAATACATATGGTGTTATGCTAAAATATACTTCAATTAAAGTGAAATATTGTAGCGAGGCTCAATACAATATGCGAAAAATGAAGTACAAATATAGAACAAACGGAGAATATAAGGTGTTATGTTGAAGTACACTTCAATTAAAGTGAAATATTATAGTGAGACTCAGTATAATATATGGGAAATGAAGTACAAATATAGAACAAATAAAGTATATATGGTGTTACACTAAAGTACACTTGGTGCAATTGAATAATTAGTTCCTAATAATTGTAGTGAGGGTCAAATATAATATTTTGAGACTACCAAATCAATTAAAGTACGTATTTGTATGGGAGATAGGATGGATATATATGATCATCAAATGGTCATGTGTTTACAATTTTGAATGCATAAGTATACTTTATACTACTGCCATTGATAACTTTCATCTATTGAATACTAGTGATTATCATTTTAATACTTTAACATTATTTTATTCATACCACACTAAATATTACACACATTTTTAGAGCCTTGGTTGTTAATTACCAAAACTTAAAAGGAAAATCATGGAACAAAAGTCAATTCATCACATTTGAGTACAAAAATCCTAAAACCAAGTACATAATTGCCACAATGAAGTACATATCTTCCGAAATCAATTATAAATCTCCCTTACTGGAGTACAAAAGCACTAATATCTCAAACAACATGCACATGCTACCTTTTCACGCTAAAAATACATAATTGCCACAATGAAGTAGATATCTCCTGAAATCAAGTATAAATCTCTTTTATTAAGGTACAAAAGTATTGATATCTCAGACAATATACACATGCTACCTTTCACACTAAATCAAATACATAATTGCCACAATGAAGTACATATCTCTAGAAATTAAGTATAAATCTCCCTTATTGAAGTATAAAAGTATTGATATCTCAGACAACATACACATGCTACCTTTTAACTAGAAATCAATTACATAACTACAACAACGAAGTACATATCTGCCGAAATCAAGTATAAATCTCCCTTATTAAAGCATAAAAGCACATATATCTTGGACAACATGTACATGCTACCTTTTCCATGAAAAAGGAGCAAAAAATAGAAGGAAGAGAATATGGTTCAGAAAGATATGTTTTCTGCTACTCATTTCATGGACTTTGCTTTCGTTTAAATGTGCGTAGTTTTAGTTTTACAAGTTTTGCAGGTGGATTTTCTCATCTTTCTTTGTTTTAACTCTTTTTTAGTTGTTAAAAACTTGAACCAATTTGTTGCATATATGATTGTTGTTGTAATTTTTGAAAATATCTGATTTGTACTTGAAATGCATAAAATTTATGCTCCACTTTTTTGGGATTTATTTTTCTTATACCTGAAATTATATCTTGAAATTATCTTAAAGTGGTGGTATATAATCTGTTTATGTAAAGTACATTTTATAAGCAACTGTAGTACAAAATATTCAAGCTTTAAGTACACATTTTCTGAAAGTGATAGTATATAATCTATTTGTGTAAAGTACATTTTACAAGCAATTACAGTGCAAAATATTTAAGCTTTAAGTATATGTTATCTGAAAGTGTAGTATATAATCTGTTTATTTGAAGTACATTTCACAACAACTGTACTACAAAACATTCAACCTTTTAGTACACATTATCTAAAAGTGCAGTATATAATATGTGTATTTGAATACATTTTAGAAGCAACTGTAATACAACATATTCAAATTTTCATTACATATTACCTAAAAAATATAGTATGTAATTTGTGTATCTGAAGTACATTTTAGAAGCAACTGTAGTATAAAATATTTAAAATTATAGTACACATTATCTGAAAGTAGTAGTATATAATTTGTGTATTGAAGTACATTTTCGAAGCAACTGTAATACAAAATATTCAAATTTTTAGTACACATTATCTGAAAGTAGTAGTAAATAATTTGTGTATCTGAAGTATATTTTAGAAACAATTGTAGTACAAAAAATTCAAGCTTTCAATACACATTGTTTGAAGGTGGTAGTATATAATCTGTATATCTGAAGTACATTTTATGAGCAATTGTAGTACAAAACATTCAACCTTTTAGTACACATTATTTAAGTATATAATCTATATGTCTAAAGTATATTTTAGAAGCAACTGTAATATAAAACATTCAACCTTTCAGTACACATGCAACATTTTCACTAGCGTGAATAAGTCATCATTAGCATCCTTACTGACAGCACTAAGTAAGCTTCCTTTATATATTTTTTTAATATGGGTGCCATCTAAGAATATCAATGGCCTACATCCCCTGAGAAAACCAATAAGGCATGCATTGAAACATATAAATAGCCGACAAAATTTTCAACTAATTGGATCAATCTCAAAGTTTGCAATACTTCCAGGGTTTGTCCTTTTCACAGTATTACCTCAACTTATCATGAGACCCTTTCTCAGCTCCATAGATGTCATGCATAGCTAATTCCTTCACTATTGGTTGACATTTTTGGAAAACTACAAGATTGAGAGATGAAGAAAATGTTGTGGTCAACTGGTCGGGGTGAGATGAAAATAAATTGAGAAGACACTTAGAAGAAACTAATAAGAAAAAACTTGAAAATGATAAAAATAAAGAGAGAAGAAGAAAATACTGATGTTGAGTTGGTGGTCGTTGGCTTAGTTGATATTTTTGTTCTCGCCATAGAGTTTGGTTTCCTTCTGCATTTTTTCTTTCTATTTCTGGTAATGAAAGTAAATATGCTAGGGTTTACTATTTGGTTGTGTGGATAGCGAAGAAATTAAAAAAATGAGTGAAAAATATTATATTTAAGAGTATTTTTGCCAAATCAAGTGGTTAGGGAGTAATCTCTAAAAATTTAACAAAACTAGGGAGCTCATTCTATACAAAATCAAGTAAGGAATGAATACTAAGTTTGAAGGTACTTTTGGTACTTTATAATAAGTGACCCCTTAAAATTATACTCTCCGCATGTAAGTGCTTACAGTTTAACAAGCATTTTCGTCCATTGAAATTAATAAAAGATTATGTCAAAATTAATTCTTATTGGTGGAAAGATAATATTTTTGAAAAATTAGTCAACTTCTCGACAGCATCACCTAAAATTGTATTGGTGACTAATGTCGGACATAATTAAACATAGGGAAGTGCAAATGTAATTTTTGAAATATTAAGAATACCTATTGAAGTTAAAATAAGCGCATATCTATGTAATTTACCAAATATAATTATATCTCCTTGTTTTTCTGACATTATTTTTAATTGAAACAAATTAATTCTTTATTTATTTCTAATACTTTTTTTATTAAACATAAATTTGCGAGTCTGATTAAGGGCAGAATCGGCATTGGACCCAAGATTGAGGCTACTTTAAGACCAAGAGTATATCGCATTGCTAACAAAGAGAGTTTTTGTGACTATTCTTTTTATCTTTAAAAGCTTGAAAATTGCCTCTAATATATATAGAGACATTTGGACAAACAACCCCCATAGTTGCAGTAGCGAATTATATAGAGGTCAATTATAGATTGCATATTGGTAAGGGTGAAAGCTATATTTACTAGATGATGCTAGGATTTTGATAATCGACTTGCTTGGTTGAATGAGTGAGCCTTCAATATAGTTAGGCTGAGTCCTACAATCACTAGTACACATCAAGCTAGTTGAAGTGCCCTTAGTTAAGGTACTCCAATGCTTAAATCAGTATCTGATTGACTAAATGAAGTAGCAGCAAAGTGAGGCCCTCTTAGTATAGAATGGCATACCTTGTGAGAGGTTGACAATGGGATGTTTATAGCCTTCTCCGGATAGTTGATATATCTAATATGCTTTTGATGTTCAAAAAGGGCTTTTATCCCTACGGGAAGAGGAGATATTAAGTCTTCTCACATTTGAATACTATTCTAAGTGGTTTTATCTTTAGCTTTCATGGGCATAATAGTACACAAAGAGGGGGCTCTTCCAGCCTAGCATGGCAGGATAAGTAGTACTGGGGCAGTATACACCATTAATACAGAGGCATGTCTCTTGTCAAAGCATTAAATACAGCAAAGAAGGGATTCTACAGTGGGATAACCTTCTTAGTTGACAAAAGGATCAACCTTAGAGCAAGCTCCTAATATGTTAGATGAAAGGAGGTTTTCTGTTCCTAACTCTCGTTGGAACCTTCAATCACTTCTATTCGACTACTATCCACCGTACACTAGTCGAGTGACATAAACGCTACCTAGTGAGAGGTTGAATAGGTCGATAATGCAATAGTGCTTCAAAGATGAAATGATCCTGGCCATGTACTCCACATCTAACTCCTGGGTTGATAGCCATTGGGCCAGGCCTTAGGACATCCCATATCATAAGTCCCCTCAACTTTTGAATTCAAATCGAGAGCATCGACAAGAAGGATTAAAGAGTAATGTTAAGAAGTAGCAAGGTCTAATTGGTAAGGATTTGCGTAATCAACTAAGGTTTAGTGCATTTAATGCACTTGTTACATTGAGCCACACGAAGCACCAAACGATGGTTACACTATTATTACAGTTGTTTAAATTTTTGCGCTCGGGTGCTTATAAATAGGTGTGGTTAAAAAGCTCATTTTTCACTTTCACTACTTTATGTCTAGTCGAATTCTACCCTTACAATGCTTCATGAGAATTGCTTTATGCTCTAGGTTTCGCCGAAATCGTGTAAGTCTCTTCATAGTTTTATTCAAGCATCTTCTTTTCTTAAAAATGCAACATTTTGCCGATTCTGAGGGTGGTCAGGGGAGTGATAGTGAGACAACCCATTGTGATAGGACCCCTATTGGTATAGAGGGTGAGTCGAGTAGTTTGAGCTTTGGCAGCTCAAGCAATGGCCATGCGATTGACTATTCACCTTCGACCATTATAGTGAAATAGCATCCAAACTCACCCCTATTGACCTAGCATGAATCAAACAAGTTTACCATATTCCCTCTTATTATAAACTCATAGTGCTTGGTCCTACTGATAGGATACATTGACCTTCGAGCGAGTTTATAACTGGATTCAATGAGGCTTTTAGGCACGGGCTTTGGTTCCCTTTAGCCTAACCTATAGTCGACCAGTGGAGGTTTACATAACCTATCTATTATCGAATTATTTCTTGACCTTGTATAGCTTCATTGTTCTTATGCACCTATTCGACCAACCAGCTACTTTTGTGAACATTTTAAATCTCTTTCATCATCTAATGTCCTAAATGTTTGGTGGCATCAACGAGTTGGGGTTTTACTATCTTACCGCTTGACCATACCGAAAGTTCCTCGTCACTCCATCCTCCTCCTATGGCTAGGAGTGGAAAAATAATTATCTATATGCTCAATCACCGGGAGGCTTCAATATTCCTCGAGGATGGTGGATGGATCACATTAAGGTGCCTAGGAATTTAACCCCAACCTAGGAAAATACATTCATTTGGGATTTAATTAAGTTTGGTTAGGTGGAGGCTTCAATTTTTATTGAGGAGAGAAGTTTGGTGTTGGCTGGCTTATTGCTAACCTAGCTAGACTTACCAGTGGATGATCGATTAGGTAGATAGCACTATTGATTTTGTGAATTTATGTATTTGCATGCATCTTTATGTTTAGATTTAATCATTTTTGTTATTATCTGCTATACTGGTAGATCAAGATGTGACAATAAATTATGCAAGGCAAGAAGCTTTGGCTCGAGCTTAGAGAAATGAAGACCATCATCAAGCTAAGGTGGCTTGACGAGAAGCTACTTTGGTCATTGCCCCATCGCCCCAAACTATACAACCATCTCCTACTGCATCGCTCGCTCAACTTGTGGCAACCGCAGGTAGTAGCCTTGTTAGTTGGGTTAAAAGATAAATGGTTGAGCAGGGAGGTTCTGCTCAGAAGAGAGCTGCAGTTGAGAAAAGTAAAGGAAAAGCTATGGTATCGAGCCAGCCATCAGGTTATGATCTCTTCAAGAGGTATGGGGATGATGTGCTATTCCACCTATCGAAGCTACTGTCTCCTTGATTTGGGATAGAGTTAGCCATGGCTGTGCATAATTCACTCTCTATGGTGTTAGTAAGGTTGACGGTGCTGCTCCGCTAAAGGTGATGATAGTCGTATTTGCTTCTGACCAAAGAAAGTTCATGTATCTAAGCTAGGACACTGTGCTCAGAGCCCTAGCCTATCACATGAATATGGTAAGTATCTGGTCAATTAGTGTGTCTTGTTGAGTTTTGTTTGCTAATGGAGCATGATTTGCTCATCCATAATTTATTTTGTAGGTAAGCCAATTGGGCTACCATTTTTATAAGAGGTCAAAATTGACTTTGGTCAACCACGAGTAGCTGCAGGAATGGGGGATTTGGACATGCTAAAAGTGCAGCTTGAGTCTGCTCAAGCCAGGGTCAAGCAACTAACAAAGGAGGTCGAGAACCTTAATAATCAGCTCATGTAAAGGATAGCCAGCTGGTCGTTGCTATCACTAAAAAGACCAAGATAGATGAGCTGCTACATCAAGCCAGAATAGACACGTAACACAGCTATAATTTTGGTCAAACGTTAGGATATAATGTGGCCATTCAAGATGCTCAGGCAGAATTTTATAGAAAGCTGCTACTAATGCAATGGGAGGCTGTGTAGCAGTTCATGCTGTGCTTGGCATTTTAGAAAGTGATATCTTCTCTTTAGATGATGCCAAAGGTGCATTCGATAAGGCGATGAAGCAACTGGAGTAATTGGGGTATACTTTTCGAGCAAGGGACAGAGATCGCATCAGCCCCATTTTGGATGAACAGTTGCTGATGTATCCTGAGCTCAATGAGGTGATTGCTAAAGAGGGAGCTGTAGAAACTACCACGGTCAAGCCCCTGACCGAGGTGCAAAGAAAAAAGGCCGAGATGGCAAAGAAATTAACTGAGGTAGAGAAAGAGTTTGGGTTTGCAAATGACTTTGCATTTGAGATTTACAACCGCATGGTTGACGCTGCTTAGTTCCTACCATCCTGTGAAAATAATTTTCTGATCGATAAGGCAGGGTCATCTCGACCAGCCCCAACAGTTATCCAACTCCTTATTATTAGGCTCGAGCATGAGGTAGATAGCCTAGTAGGGATTCCTATTTTCTCGAGCGACAAGCTTGATTAGGCCATAGAAGAAGGTGCTTGGGGGCTCAAATTGAAGGCGTGGGGTCGAGCAATCGCTAAAGTTTTTATTACATGTATTTGGTCACCCTATAAGGCGCTGCTTTGTAATTTCCTTTCTCTTCATTTTTTATTTTATTTCAATTTTTTTTTTTTGCAAGGTTGTAATCAAAAGCTTACAAATAGAATGAAATGTTGTTTTGCGCTCATCGATGTGTACTAATAAGTTTTGCTTTTCATTTAACGCTTTCATTTTGTCAAATATGTATTGTTGGTGAACAACAATTTGATCACAGATAACATAGTTCCAAAAACAACAACCATGGGTGATTTGAATCGACTAATGCAAAAATAATAAAATTAATCCAAGATATTGGTTGACTTTAGGGTCGATTTAGGCTATTGTTATTGCACTAAGATGAGTGTTTTTGTCAAACCGATCATATTAACTTAATGCTTCTCACAAAGTTATCACCGACTATGGGGTCGAGTTTTTAGTTTGCTGTTAATGAACAATAATTTTCGCAATTCATCTAGTGTATGGTCGATTGAGAATGAACTAATCACGAGCGTAATAAAATTGATTGCACGAATAATAAAATTAATCCAAGTAATTGGCTGATTAAGAACCAACTGGAACTAGCTTGAATCCTTTTCATTGTGATTTAGTCACATTATCATGATGTTTTCACAAGGTTTTCCTCGACTACAGGGCCGAGTCCTTAATTGAGCCTGTCTATTAGCTTAAAGCGCTAAGTAGTTTTTAATTGTTTTGGTCAACTAAAAAGCAGTCAAGTTGTTTGTTCAATGAGGTCAAAAGATATTAGTCTTAAGGTTTGAAGTTGTTGCTTTGGTCGACTACGAGGTCGACAGCAAACTTCAAGTTGACTTGAACTGAAAAGCTTTGATTCAGCAGCTTGAAACCACTGTTTTGGTCAACTATGGGGTTGATAGTAAATGTCAAGTTGAAAAGCCTACTTGAAGCTGTTGTTTTGGTTAACTACAAGGTCAACCGCTTGTTAGTCAAACTCCGTTAATGTGCTTGGTTTGTGCATTGGAGTCAATAGCTAATCGATTATGGGGTCAATTGTAAGTGCTTCACTTATTTTGCTTAGTTGGGGACATGCTCTAGTAGTGTAAGTGAATAGTTGTGAAAAAGTTAAGAACTTCATTTACATGATACGATACAATGGAGACTCAAAGTCTCTTCATACATAAAACTTTTTTAAATTTATGGCATTCCAAGGTCATAGGAGCTCATTACTATTCATGAATGCTATTCGATATGCATTGTGCTTCTACGCCTTGACCACGGAGTAGGGTCTTTCCCATTTTGGGTAGAGTTTGCCTAAGTTCTTCAACACTTCTACTTTTTTTAGGGTAAGATCCTCGACCTTGAAGCTACGAGGTAGAACTCCTTCGCTGTAATGCTTTATCATCTTTAATCTATAACATTACATTATGTTATAAGCTTCTTATCATAACTCGTCGATAGTTTTCAAGTCAAGTTTTCTTTTGAATGTGTTTTTAATTGAGTTGAAATGGATCATCTGAGCTGTGTGTTGTATTAATTCAAATAGGATAATTACTTTGGAGCTATAAACCAAACTATAGGGGTTGTGACCTGTAACTATTTGAGAGGTAGTTCTGTATACCCATAGTACTCCAATGAGGTCATCTGCCCAACTCCACCCAATCCCTTCTAGTTTTACCTTAAGGCGATCGAGGATGGATTTGTTTGGCACCTCAGAATGGCCATTAGCCTGTGGGTTCTTGACCGAAGTAAAGTGTAGGCGGATCCCTAAAGTTTCGCACTAATTTTTTATGTTTTTGCTCTGAAATTGGGTTTCATTGTCTAAAATCAGGACCTTAGGGAGACCAAAATGGCCGATAATGTTATTTCAAATAAAGCTCTTGATGGCTGCATTAGTTATTTTTGGGACTACTTCTGCTTTAACCCATTTGATGAAGTACTCAACTACAATATAATGAATTTTCTTTAGCCTGACATCTTTGGCAAGGATCCAACTATGCCGATCCCCCATTGGTCGAATAGCCATCCGAGTTGAACATTTACCATCAATGTAGTGGGTTGATGTGGTATGCTCAAATGGACTTGGCAAAACGGGCATCTTCTAGCAAAGTCAACGTCATCTTCTAACAATGTTCGCTAAAAATATCAGTATCTAAAAATTTTATAGGCTAGAGATTGTCCTCCAAAGTGATTTCCACAAATGCTTGCGTGGATTTCTTGTAGGACCACATGGGCTTGGTTTAGGTCCAAGCATCTTAAAGGTAGTCTGGAGATCGACCTTCTATAGAGTTGATCGTGCTCATCAACAACAAATAAGTCTGCATGACCTCTAAGTCTGCGTGCCTCATTTTTATCTTCAGGAACTATCTTCTGACTCAAGTAGAGCTTTATTATATTCTGTTAACTTTTTCTACGTTTCCCATAAAATTCTAGTCGAGAGTGTTTATAGTTGGTTTGCTAGCAACCAGAAATATTATTGTTTTGTCTCTAGTCCCTCTTGTCTAGCTAGCAAATTTAGATAGGGCATTAGCACCCTCATTCTCCAATTAGGGTACCTAGTTGAGGGTGAGCTTTTTGAATAACTGTTATAACCTTTTCACTTTAGCCAAGTACTAGCTCATCGTAGAGTCCTTGGCCTCAAAGTTCCCCTCCACCTATTTTGTGACTAGCTTGGAATCTGTGATTATCACAAACTGCTTGACTCCATGGTTTGCTGCTATCCTCATTCCTGCAAGGAGGGCCTCATATTCTGCCTTATTGTTGGTGACCATGTAGTTAAGCTTTATTACAAAATTATATTCCTCTATTATGGGAGAATGAAGTGAAACAATTATCCCCCCTCTTGAAGTGGTTGCTAACCTGTCGACGTGCAAAATCCACAAAAGAGGGGTATCACCTTCCTGATTGGAGAGGTTGAGTCACTAGGCAATGAAATCAGCTAAAACTTATGCTTTTGTGGCTGTGTGGGATTAAAATATGTTATCGAATTCCCCAACTCAGTGGCCATCATTTGGTTAATCTTCCTGACGTGTTCGATTTTGAGAGCATCTGTTTCAACAACTAGTTAGTCAACACTATGATTGTATAGAACTTGAAGTATGATCAAAATTTTTGAGTTACGGTAACCAAGGTGAGTAAATTTTTCAATCTCAGGGTAGTTGTGCTCGAGGCCTTATAGTGCCTTACTGCAGTAATAGATAGGTCTATGATTTTTGTCCCTGGTCGAAACCAAGACTAAACTGATCGAGGCTGTGGACACAACTAAGTACATGTGTAGAATTTCTCCTAGCTCAGGTCTAGTGAGCATAGGCAGCAAAGACATATTTTTTAAGTTCAACCAGAGCCTGGTCATATTTTTCTATCTATTAGAAGCCTAATTTCTCTGTATTTTTGAGTATCTTGAAGAAAAGTAAGCTTTTGTTGGCCAATCGAGTAATAAACCTGCCATGAGCTATGATTCTCCTAATGAGATATTGTATGTCTCTACCATTTGAGGTGGGACGATGTCCAAAACTAATCAAATTTTCTGTGGATTTGCTTCAATACCTCTTTGACTAATCATGTAGTCCAAGAACTTGCCTCCTCAAACCCCAAAGGTACATTTGTTAGGGTTTAACTTCATGCCAAACACCCATAATATGGAAAATGTATGGTTAAGGTTGAGTAGATGATTCTTACCCTGCTCTGTCTTGACAATCATGTTGTCGAAGTACACTTTCATAGACTTTCCAATCTCATTTTGAACATAAAGTTTGCCAGTCTTTGGTGTGTTGCTCTTGCATTTTTTAACCGAAAAAACATAGCCAAAAAATAGTAAACCCGATTAAGGACGATGAAATAGGTTTTAACTCTATCCTCAGGTGCCATGAATATTTGATAATAGCCTTGAAAAGTATCCATCATACTCAATAACACACAACTAGCAATAGAATTAACTAGCAAATCTATTCGAGGCAGGGGGTAAGGATCTTTAGGGCAAACTTTATTCAAATTGGAAAAGTCATTATACATACACCATTTCCCCTCATTCTTGAGGATGAGTACAAAATTACAAAGCCAAGAGAGGTACTAAATTTCTACAATATATTCTGTTTCTAAGAGTTTGTTGACCTACTCTTCGATGATCTGGCATCTCTCAGCATTAAAGGTCCTCATCTTCTGTTTTACTAGTTTATACGAAAGGTCTACATTGAGGTTGTGGATGATGATGTTAGGGTTGATTCCCTAGAGGTTGAATGCTTTCCATGTAAATACATTGATGTTTTTGTGTAGAAAATCAATCATAAGACACCCCATATGGTAGCCCATGTCACTTCTGATCCTAGTAGTATTATTAAGGTTCCTAGGTTTTAGTTCAATTGTTTGAACTCCATGATAGGCTTGACCTTAGTGTTTTCTAGCTTTTTTTTCTTGCACACTTATCCCTCCTCGAATTTTGCAATAGGGGCATTCCTCAAGAGCTTCAGTTATGGTTGGCTCTTCTGCTCAGTGGGCTCGATCAAAATAATATAGCAGTGCCATGCCTCCTTGATGTTGCACAAGAGCTTACTCGTGCCAGCTGGGGTCAAAAATTTAATTTTCATGTGGTAGATCGAGATAATGGTCCAAAAGTCATTCAGAGCTAATCTCCTTATTATAATATTGTAGGGGAATTGGGCATCGACAACTAAATAATTGATCATGAGATTTCTCCTACAAGGGGCTACCCTAAATGATGTAGATAGGTTGATAGATCCCTCAGAGATGATTTTTAACCCCCTAAAGCCGACCAATGGTGTACAAACTAGCTCAAATTTCAGCTGCCCCAAATTAATTATTTTTAAGGTTGACAAGAATATGTTGTTCACAGAACTACCATTGTTAACCAAGGCCTTTATTACTTCAAAATTAGCTATCTCCATTGATACAACCAGGGCAATCTATTATCATCGAATTCTTTATTCTCGAGGTGGGCTAGGTCGGCATTAATGAAAGAAATTAGTTTAGCACTAGTGGAGAGCTGAAAACTTATTTTGATTGGGGTAGAGCTGGTCGATTCTAGACTTCATTGGGTCTACCTTCTAGCGGACTTCAAGTCCCCTCAATGGGACCCTCAACAATCATGTCAATAACTCTTCGAATAGGTGTGCGGGGATTATAGGCAGGTTTTTTTGCTCTATCTTCTTTCCTTAGGCTGACCGATCTTTTCCTATTGAGAGTTTGGTTGGTTTTGCCCCTTTCTTGCCTAACACTCTCATCAACATATTTTTTGAGATGGCCTTGTTGAATCAACCTCTCAATTTCATACAAGTTGAAATAGTCTTCTGTGTCATGGCTTTTTTGTTTGTGAAAATTGTAGTATTTCTTTGATCTTTTCATTGCCTCAATTTCTGTCAACTATCTAAGCTTTTTCAGGAGATTTTCCTACTGAATGGAAAACAACACCTTTTTCCTTGAAAGATTGAGAGGGGTATAGTCATGAAAGTGCTTATAGGAGATCGATAACCTTTCTTGTTCTAACGATTGTCTTTTTCCTTATTTTTCTTCTTATCGACCTCAGGGTTTCCATATTTATACTTATTCATGTCCTCCTAGGTCATGTATCTTTGTGCACGATTGAGCAATTCTTCCATTGACCTAGGTCTCTTACGCACTAAAGGATTAGTGCACTCCTTATGTTGAAGACCCCGGAAGAGTACATCGATTAAGAACTTAATCCATGGGTTGTCGATCTTTAGCACCTTTAGTGTTGAACCTAGAGAGAAAATCATGAAAGGACTCCTTTTTGTTCTACTTAACTATATGTACATGGGTGTGAGGGAGTTTTAACTTTCTCCAATTAACAAACTGAAGCAGGGATTTGTTGCACAAATGGTCGTAGGAGTTGATCGACGCCAGCTTAAGCATCATGAACCAGTTGAACGTAATGCCCTGGAAAGTGGTCACTAACATTTTTGCATGGATGTGCTCATTAGGCCCATGTAATTACATCATATGCTCGAACTGGATGAGGTGTTCATTAGGGTCGATCAAGCTGTCATATCTAGGTAAATTGATGGGGACTTCAGCATCGATAGTGATGCATTCCTTGATTATCTCCTGAATGAAAGGTAATTTTCTCTCCCAATGAAAATGAGGAGCACCATCGCCATATAGGTTCCTATGTGTGTTTCTCCTAGATATCTCCTCGAGCCTACGATTTAGCTATTGGACTTGGTGAGAAACTTCTTCTCATTCCTCTCGATCAGACTAGGTCAGGTTTCTATTCAATTGGGGTCTCATGCTGTAGGGCTCGAATAGGTCAAACACCATGATCTATGGAATTTGTGACCTCCTCTCGAGGGTTTTCTCGGGGATATTCTCTTGGAAAGTGCCCAAAGCTTTCCTTTCATTGGGGTGAAGGTCATCTGGTCTCTATTCAACCTCTTTCCTCTCTGGCAGGTCTTTTTTCTCTCTGGGTAGGTTGGGGCATCTCACTGGCTGCTGGTCCTGGCTGGATCATGTGGCAGTTTAGGGAGGTGAAAAGCTAGGCAGAGATTTGTGCAAAAATTTGTTCACTTATGAGTTGTATCAGTTGAGGCATGGTCAAGGTGATCACTTGCTCAAGTTGGACGCCAAGCCTTGGTAAATCAATCTCTTGTTGATGTGGAGGAGGAGGTGTTGGGGACTTTATGTTATTCTCTATCTCTGAAGTGGCTCACCTAATATTAATGATTTCTCAATTGTAAATTCTATTTCCCACAAACGGCGCCAAAATGGTGCGGGTAAAAGTTGTATTTACTAGATTTTGCTAAAATTTTGATAATCAACATGTTTGGTCAAGTGAGTGAGCCTCCAATATAGTTGGGCAGAGTCCTGCAATCACTAGCACATATTAAGCTTACCAAGATGCCTTTAGCTAAGATACTTCGATGCTTAAGTTAGTATCTAATTGACTAAACAAAGGAGCAACAGAGTGAGGGCTTCTTAGTATAGAATGGCATACCTTGTGATAGGCTGGCAATAGGGTATTTATAGCCTTCTCCAGATGGTTGATATGTCTAAAATACCCTTAACATTCAAAAAGGGCTTTTGTCCCTATGTGAGGGGGCATTAGGTCTTCTCACATTTGAATACTATTCCAAATGGCTTCATATCCAACTTTCATGGGTAGAATAGTACACAAATGGGGCATTCCTCCAACCTGGCGCAACAAGATAGGTGATACTAGGGCGGCATGCGCCATTAATGCGAGGCATGCTACATATCAAAGCATTAAATGTAGTAGAGAAGGGATTCTACAGTAGGATAACCTTCTTGATTGACAAAAGGATCAACCTTAAAGTAAGCTCCTGATGCGTCAGACGAAAGGCAGTTTCTTGTTCCTAACTCTCATTGGAACCTTCGATCACCTGTGTTCAACCTTAGTCCACTGCACCCTGGTTACGTGACACAAACACTGCCCAATGAGAGGTCGAATAGGTTGACAATATGATAGTGCTTCGAAGATGAAATGGTCCTAGCCATGTACCCCATATCTAATTCCTGGGTCAATAGCTATCGAGCTGAGCCTATTAGGTCATCCTATATCACTTATATATAAAACAATAGAGGCATTTTTTTTATTCTTTAGGAGCTATTTTATCATCATTTATAGGCTATTCCAATATTTGCCTTGCTATGTAGACCTCCGAATAGTTTATAAAGACAATTAATATTAAATTATCCACTTAAATTATTATTCGTGACTATTTTATAATCTGCCTTTATATATTTGCCTCTAATTATATAGTTTTGTTGTAGTATATAGTTAAAAATTGAATCTATTATTGAGTCATAAATTATTTGAAAGAAAAATATTAAATTACTTGAAAGCATATAAAGTAAATTAGTTGAGAGTAAAATAATAATTTTTGGTCAAAAAGAAAATAAATAATTATCATTATAAATATGATTAATATAAATAATTAGTAGCTAATCAATCTAGTCGAAGTGATGGTCCTTAATTATTCTGCTGACCCGATTTAAGTTGTTGAATTAATATCATGGTATGGGGAGTGGGTCATGTTGATATAATAATAAGGTTGTAATTGTAGTGTGAGACAACTACGAAGGGTCATCTTCATTTGGGCATTCCTGTCTTCCTCAGACAGGAAATGCAATACCAGGTTGCTCCTCTTGAATGAAACACGACTGGAAACCCAAATACCTGACCCATTTAATTCTTCTCATATTGCTCAACATGCAGGTGTTCTCTGTTTTCTTTTCTGTGCATGTGATTGCATGGGATCACTCATGTGAAACCCACATGAATCCCCATGCCCAATCAGATTTGTCTTCCATATATAAATTCTTCATGAATTAATTAACGCTATGTTTGAATTTAGAATTTTGGTGAGGAAAAGAAAAAGTAAAATGATTGTGTGAAAATTATTTTATTTTTCTTTGAATATTTCTTCACAACGTTCAAAATCACCCAAACATATATAATATAATTCCAGACTTATAAGATAAACTTTGGTGTATTAATTAACTTGAGTTTCGAGTAATTGCTATTTTTCACAACTGAGATGGTATTTGGTTAAGTTCATAAATTTCTTCATATATCGATCTTATAAAATTTTTAAGTATTTAGCAGAATTTTCAGGAGATGAGTTTATAATAACTCCTAAAATGAGTTAATAGTGATAAGAACTAGTATTTTAAGTTGTAACAATTAACAATTAGGGCTTATTTGCTTCATATGAAAAGGCATAATACATACATTTTCAAACCTTACCTTTTGTTTGCTTCACATTTTTATGGCTTATGATTCCTCTGCGGCCTGACATGGTATTATGGGCCAAGCTAGTTTATAGATCAGGCCAAGATGGTTTGATCGATTTTCCATCCTTTTAAATTTGATATGATAAGAAATGAAAAAATTATTCTTATCCCTGAGGGAGAGAGGGTTTATTAATCAACAAACAGTTGGGATAAAGGGAAAGAACATTGAAATATATGGGGGGTATTTTGAAAATTCACCTTCTTAGAAGTTAGAACATTTTAAACATTACAAAGTATAATTACATTGAACAATCTTGCCAATCAAACATTATATATTATCAAGTATGGGATATCACCAATTTATAAAATCAAAACAAATAATAGATTACATGATATTGGATACCATTTCTACTTATGTATCATTAATATATAAATCTTGCCTAATCCTATATGTATAATGACAACCTAACGAGAAGAAAAATTGTCACTATGTGTTAGATCTCACATCAATGAAATAAATTAATAGTGGTATCTATATAAGGTCTTGGACAATCTTTTCCACTTAAGCTAGCTTTTGAGATGAGTTAAACTTAAGGTTCATTCATTGACATGGTATTAGAGCCACATATTTCCGATGTTGGATTACTCAATGTTATTAAGCCACTCATTTAATGATATTTCGTGCTCCAAATGTTCATTCTTGAACATTTGTGGGATATGTTAGAGTCTCACATCAGCGAAATAAATAAATAGTAGTCTCTATATAAGATTTTGGGCGATACTTACCCTTTGAGCTAGTTTTTGAGGTAAATTATACCCAATACACATTCCTTAACTAGTATTTGCGACAGGAGTTTCATTGTTACTAGGTTGTTATTATAAATTTACGGCTAATTGTGAAGAATGACAATTAATAAACAAAATTCTTGCCACTATTAAACTTGTAAAAATCTCTACTACGCCATAATAATTTTTTTGTTGTTTAATGTATATACTAAAGACGGATTTCATATTATCACCTACTATTTTCTTATTAACTTTTTTTCTTATAGTATCATATACTACGAAATAGATCTGTGTTGTAGATTAATATTATATTTTTTTTTTCTTGTAGCATCATATACTATGAAAAGGATCTGTGTGTTAAACTAACTTAGAATATTACATTGCCAAGAAAATTTAATCCTCCAAAGAAAAAAAAAGAAGTGTCTTACCGACATTAACTAAAAAAGCGCATCAAATGTATTTTTTCTTTTTTAAATAATTTAAAACCTTAAATAAAATACTTATCCACTATGAATTATCAAAAGTTTATTTATAATTAAAGTGGATAAAGAAGACAAAGTGTTTACTGTCCAACGGTACGACAGGAAACAATTCCTCAAAGTTAAAACCTTCGTGTCTGGAGATGTCTTCAGTGTCTGCATGCAAGCGCACAAATGGGCACCGGCTTTCTTGACTTAAGACGTAGCTTTTAGCTTATTATGATTATTTGGCTTCATCTTTTAGTGGCAAAATAATGTTTTTAGTCCGATACAACATGATGATACGTAAATTTCCTTCCACAATCCATATGATTCTTCAAAAAGGTTCCAGAATTTGAAAAGAAATCGCAAGTCTAATCCCAAATTTAGTCCCAACAAATTAATGAAATTGGGGATTGGGATTTGTTGCTACTTAAAAATGGAGTTATGGCTCTCTTTGAAAAATAGTAGAGTAGCACTTCATCTTCTCATGAATGTGTGGAGAGAAATTTGTTTTCCTTGAGAGTTTTTCGACTTTTAGAATTTTTATGTACAATTTTTTATGCATAATTTCTCTTTGGAATTTGATATTTATAAATTTCAATTTTAATAGGCTTAATCCCATTAGAGTTTTCCTGTTATTTTTTATGAGTTAGGCTTGTTCTTTAAACTCTCTGCTCGTTTATTTAATTAATTAGTTTTAATGCCCATATGGGACCAATAATATTAATGTTGACATCAAATAAAATTTTACCGCTTTAGTCACGATTTTACTTCTTTAATTACTCTTGCGGAAGAAATAAGTTGGGATTCACACATACACACATATACATATATATATATATATATATAAGGGACACCAAAAAGGTAAATGCAGACTAAAAAAGATGTTTAACAAATATTTTCTTTGTTTTCTAGTTGCTCTTCTTTCTCATAGGTTACCTTTAATCTCAAATAATATTCACTGATCAAGAAAGTCATTGGTGCAGAATTCTTTTGTGCCGGCTTTTAGATTAAATACCAAAGAAAATTAATCTGATTTAATTAATGAAAAGTTTGACTTTTGTTTCAGTCTTAAAGCTCCTTTTGAATACTTTTTAACGTTAAATACATGAAATCTTTTGCATTTTTAATTAAGATTTAGAAGTTCTAGTTGAAGCAATAGCATCACATGGGTAGGTCTCAAATCATGAAGACAAGTAGAAATATTCACTAAGGGCTCGTGGTAGGATTGTGTAGGATAGATATATAATTTAATGTAATTAATTGTTTAGTCGTCACAATCAAAGCCTATAATTAATAAAAAGTCCAATATTTTATTTTAAAATATTAGGATTATGTATCTCACCCTCTTGACATGATTAATAATCCTAAGATCACAAACATTAAGATTAATGTACCAAAAGACGAAATTATCTCTACATATAAACTAAATGTAGACTTAATTAACAAATATGTATATATCGCTATGACTTGATTTATAGAACTAAATTTTTAACAAAATACTAAATTATTTGCACAATTAAAATTTATTTTTATGAGATTCTTTTATACAATATTTATCTAAAAAATATAATTTTTTATATGAATATTATTTCTTCTATGATAATAAGATTTCATAAGTAAACTTTTTTTTTAAATTAAAAAATGAATAATATTTTTTATATATAAATTTACACTCTATTTTAATCATTATCCTAAATTTATATGTAGTAGGTGGACCGGTAGTTGATATAATCGTTAGTTTATTCAACAAGTTTTCAGATAAAGTCGTGGTTCAATCAGTTAGAAAAAAAATATGTATTCCTAATTAAACACATGAATTTAGTCAACAAACACATGGGGAAGAGACAGAAATTATATTCCGCTTCGTATTTAAATTGGATACTTATTCATAGGATGCCATGTGCTACTGGATTAGGATATCAGCTGCTTATCATGGTATGTTCACAATAATTAATACGTTATATGATGTCTAAGGTTGTTAGTCGTAACCATCCAGTTCATAATTTAGGCTTGAGAAAGCAATTATTAAAACAATTATAGAAAACATAAACATACACTACAAGAAAAGGATAAATTGATGACAAAAAATAAGTGACAATGCAAAAATTATCACCAATTATGTATATTAGATGACAAAAGATTTAGTTTTGTCACTTTAGTAATTTTTACAAACTAAACAGTAACAAAAATAGTATTTAAATTGTAGCTATAGACAATTAGTGATAGATTTATGGTGACAATGAAACTTTTATCACAAATTATAGTGACAATTTTTATTGTCACTAGGTGGTACATAAGGATATCAGTAATTGTTAATAATAACAGTTTAAGATATTCATTTTTGTCATATTGTGGCATAATAAAAATTATTGTTATTTAAAAATTATTATTAATGACAACACAAAAACTATTATCACTTAATACATATTACTAGTGATAATTTTTATTTTGTCATTAATATTATATTTCTTCTGTAATGATATATGATTATGTTGTTGACAAAATTATGGCTAAGATTATAAATGCATCGACGGCAATGATGGATATACACGTATTGAATTAAGTGCATTTAGTGACATCTTCAAAATAAAAGTCTAATCAAACATTTATTTTGTCATGAACCCACTGACTAATCAAATATTTCAGTTTCATATGCAACTTTAGTTTGCTTCTTATCTCATCTCCTAGTGGTCTATAATATGTCCAAAATTTTGAGGAAGTAGGGCCAAGTTGGCGTCCCTTCAATATAAATTGGATACAGTTATAAGCAAAATAACATTTAATCAGTGGTAAATCAGTTGAGATCGAATTGAACTTTAAAAGATTTTGGAATTCAATTAAATCAAGTTTGAACTCACTTAAAAAAAATGAGAAATATTCGAACTAATTTGAGTTATTCTTTAAGTATTTTAAATGATATTAGTTTTTTTCATTTTTAACAATACTTAATTATCATCGTTATTCTGTGCATATATATTATCAATTAATTAACATATAATTTTAAATGATTCTTTTAGTTTATTGCAGGACATTATTGTTATAGTTTTAGAAAATTAATATTTTTTATTTAATTTGTTGCAATAGGTGTATTGAATTTAGTTAACATATATATAAAATTATCAACAAAATCTCGCTTTCTAGCAATGGAAATAATAATATTACTTTGTTTTTACTAATTTTAATAAAAAATTAAATATTTAAAATTAGAAGAATCAAGTTATAAGCTCGCAAATTTTTAATCACCTTATTTTCACGTGAGTTTGGCTTCATTAAAATGCTCGCACTCGAAAAAATTGAATGTGAAGTCAAATTTACATTTTTTTTAGAGATAATACTACAAATGACGAATTTTCATCCTTTTAATAAATCAATAATTTTTTATTTTTAAATTCAACAAATCATTATATTTTTCTATTCTCAAATCAAATAAGTCAAATTATAAGCTACACACAATGGCACATCAGATGCATGACGCACCCATTTCAAGTAGAACACAAAATCTTCCATATAATAGGAGAGACGGATGCCAGTTGAACTACAGGCTAGCCATTAAACATTAAGTCAAATTTACTAAAACAAATAATACGAAAGAAATTGAAAGACTTGCCCACTCTACTAACTATCTATCCTTAATTAGGATTCAACTAAGATATATACCCAAAGAATTGCATACAACATGTTCAAATTGTTACTTAATTCAAGTGAACGCGCGACAATATTTAAAAGATAATACATTTTTCAATACATAACTAATTTTTAACTATAAAATGATATAATTCTCTTTATATAAAAATTAATCCATATCATTTGTTTATACCTCCACATAACGTTTTAATTATTTGTTCTTTAAGACAACATGTTCACCTTTTAACTGTATATGGTGATCAAACATCCCTTTTCCACGTCAAATAAAATAATCACCTTTTATCTATGTCTAGAAATACCAAGAACAAAAGAAGCAAATGAAAAGGAATGACACGCAAACTAGAATAAGAAGTGCTTGTGCTTAAATCAGTAGACAATAAATTAAGCTTTTTGAAGACCATGTTTCCCTTTAAAGTAACCCACATTGGCTACGGGTCTTTTAATTTACAATCTTCACTCAAGGGGAAAATTTGTGCAGAGTTCAGTACGGTTCTTATACTAAATTTTTATCGTATTGTATATTTTATATGAACAAATATGTGTGAAATGTATATTTAAGGGAATAAATTTTCTTAAATTGCATTTGAATCAAAGAGTTTTTGCATCAAAAATTTTAAATCCCTCATAGTAAGTTCATATGATTTGTTTGGGTAATTCTGTTCTAGATTTCATGAATTATGTAATAACAAATCCATTAACTTTATTAGAATAATTTTATATTATTACTAATTTCAAATCTTTTAGCACTCCTGACAAGTTAAATTCTTCAATCATTATGACGAATTTCAAATATGCGTAATATATATTAAAATTTTAAATATCTACAATTAAATTATTTTCATTGAGTGATTAATTGGCTGATCAATAGTATTGCCCACATACTTGTCTATATGACATATAAAGTCCGCATCTTGAACTATAATGAATATTCATTATACACACTTAATCAATAATATATAAAATAAATTCTTAATGTAGTACATGTGTCACAAATAAATTTTCTCAAAGTGAAATCTCTCTTTTTTTTTTAAACGGGACCTTAAATGTACACTTAATCAATAATATATAAAATAAAATATCAAAAATAAATTATATATATACATAGCCAAAAATGGTAGAAGTGTATATTGACAACTCTCTTCTAATTTACCTGTAAGGTTTCAATTAGCAGGAAACAAGAAAAAGATTGCTTGCAGGGAGGGAACTCCACCGCCGAGCTTCTCCTGGCCAAGCAGTTGACGTTATTCAAACTTATCTTACTTGCGATTTTCTCCTAATTAAAAACGGGTTTTACAAAATAGGCAGATTTTCTCAAGTTCTTTCTCTCTTTAAAAAGGAAAGCTTTTTTCTCAAACCCTAATAAAAAAACAAAACACTATTTTGCTGCTTATACAGCTTAACAATATGGTATAGGTCCTCTATTTCAATATATGCTCCACTCTTATTTTATTGTATGGATCACTATAAGAAAACATCCCTTCACTAATGAAAAATTAGTGACAAAAAGGATTTTGTCACAATTCAGAGACAATTGTTATGAATTTTTTATAGATTACTAACGAACTTACTAAAATGAGGGAAAATATGTATTAGTCATAATATTTGTAATGGATATGAAGAATATATATTAATATGAAGATTCCATCATAAATTTTATAACTTCAATATGATTTTTCCGATTTGTGACATCAATTCCTTCACAAAATTAATTTTGTGACGCACTTTATTTTTGCTACAAACTAATCAATGACAAAGCATATATTAACGGATTTGTGAAATAAGTCTATCCTAAATTTAATAAGATCTATCATTCTATGATAGATTTATTTCTAAATATATTAGTATATGCTTTATCATTGATTAGTTGTGATGAAAATAAAGCACATCACATAACTAATTTTGTGATGGAATTTCTGTCACAAATCAAAAAATCATATTGAAGTTATAAAATTTATGACAGAAGCTTCATAAAAATATATATTCTTCATATCCATTACAAACATTATGACTAATACATATTTTTCCTCATTTTAGTAAGTTCGTTAGTAACCCATAAAAATTCCATCACAATTATTTTCAAACAGTGACAGAACCTTCTCCGATAAATTTTCTATTAATGAATGAGTGTTTTTTTTAATAAATATATAATACGTGTATTAAATATTTTTTTATAAAAATAATTAATTAATAATAAAATACATTTGACATATATATATCATATTGGAATTGAAGACGAAGCACGAAATAAAATAAAGTATCCGAAGTGCAAACAACATCGTGAGACAACGTTAAAAAAAGTCTGTTGACAAAATATTTTCTATTATCAGGTTAGATTAACTGGCCAACGCCTAACGTTGGCAGCGCTCGCACATCCCTTCTGCCGTTGATGCCGCCGCTGCTGTCACCAATACAATCATTGAGATTTTGATTCTAGCAAACTCGCCTTAATTTCTGTCTGGTGGAATAATTCAGTTTATGTCCCCTATTTTAAAATGTTATAACGCCCAAAAAGATAAAGATAAATATGTATGATAATCACATGTTGTAATTAATAATATTTGGCAGTTAACTTTTCTCGAGAAAATTTTCTTGAAACAACTAAGTTTTACATATGCTTATGAAGCGGAAATCACTTCACGTCCACATGGACAGAGTGCATTTCAATTCTTTCTCTACATGAAAAATGAAAAAGAATTACATCATCACAAACTGAAACAGAACTTCAAGATATCGAAGAAAAAATTAATGGCCATGGAATAATCAGTGGGATAGAGCATTCTGACGGGACTATCGTTCGCGTTCGCGATCTTGAAAAGACAGCCGAAAAACCCACTTTGTAAGGGACTTTCTTCTCGAGTTCTTGCTTGAATTGTGGGAAAAATAATTACCACTGTTATTTTTACTTGAGGAAATGGAATTGACAAAGGATTCTATCCGTTGGATTGCCAGGAGAAGTGTATCTTCCGACATGTTGGCGAAACAGACGCGGAACCAGCCAGGCTCGACGCAATGGCAAGAAGAACCGGGCGAGATATTCAACCCGACCTCGTAAACGATCTTCTTCCACAGCTCCATTTCTGCTTCAAAAGTATTTGAGCTCAAAAGATGTCTCATGTCCACCCAGCAGAACAAACCGGCGTTGCTTTCCAGGCACGAAATTCCGGTGTTTCTCAGGCCTTGGACCAGCATTGTATGCCGGTTCTTGAGCCTTTTCTGATTTTCAACGATGTAATTTTTGGCAAACTTTTTGTCCGAAAGCATGGCGGAGAGAAGGTACTGAGTTTGGGAAGAAACCAACCCGAAACTCGACATTTTGGTGGCCGCCGCCACGACCATTTCGTCATTGGAGTATATTGCTCCGACCCGGAAACCTGGAAGGCCCAGATCCTTGGAGAGGCTGTAGACAATGTGGACCCTGTTCCAGAGCTCCGTGTTCATGTAATTTCGGGTCACCAGAACCTCCATGACGCTGACGAAATTTGGCGAGTTGAAAACCGTGCCCGAATAAATCTCGTCGCTGATGAGATGAATGCCTTTTGCGTCGACGAAATTAACGAGGAGAGTAAGCTCGTGGCGGGTCAGGGTTATCCCCAGCGGGTTGGAAGGATTAGTTACTAATACTCCTTTAACTTTGAGATTACGTTTCTGGGCCAGCTGATATGCCACTTCAAGAGCAGGTCCAGTGATTCTGAAGCCATTTGAGCTGGTGCACTGTATCGGTACAATTTCTGCCTCCGTCCGCCATTTGAGGTCTCTGTCGAACCTGCATTAATTAATCCAACATAATTTATATTAGACAAAAGAAATTTAAAAAAAATAAAATCTTTGATTTATAACGTGATAAATAAAAGATGTGCGTAAAATTAGTAAATACGTACCCAGGATAGTAAGGAGTGGGGAGTAGAAAAGCTTCGCCGGTGCCAGCAAGGCAAAATATTAGAGTTTCATTGGCTGAAGTGGCGCCGGCAGTGAGAACCAGCTTGTCTGGATTAAAGCTAACTTTATTTCCTCGGATTTCTGACATGAATTCTACCAGTGCCTGAAATGCACATTTCCAGATAACTAAAGTCAGATAAATTCTAATCTTAGAAATTTCTTTTTCTTTTTTTGGGTAAAAAAATTATAAGTATTAATATTGCATGCTTACATTCTTGAAATCTGGAAGGCCATGATAATCTTGAAAGAGAGCAAGCTCTCTGAAAATGGAGTCTCCATTTCTCTTGAAGCAGGCCGCATCAGGATTTTCTGCCAGCCATGATTCATGTATATCGAAAGAGAGCTGCAGAGAGAAAATGAAAACAAAATCGTTGAGAAAAAAAAAATTGATGAAATTAGAAAAAAAAAAAAAAAGTGTGGAACTAATGAATGAAGAATGTAATAATCCTTGCCACTATAAATTAATTCCATATGTATATACCTGATTCTCTGCAAGGCCCATTTGAATAATTCCATTGGGATTGTTAACCTCATCGTATGAGTTCTTCTCGTACTCCTGCCATCCCAGGAAGTAGGAAGAATCTTGGCCGTGGGAATTGCATGCAGCTTTCTTGGACAGGGTCATTTTGTTTGGGATTTTAGAGATTAATCGAATATTTAGATATCAGCAAACGAGCCAAAGAGAAAATGTTGGAGTGAGATAGCTAGAAGACAGACTTTTGGAGTGAGAAGGATATGTTGCTATCTGGGCAAATCCCAGTGGGTATATATAGGAGTTTTTCTTTATAATTTTTTTTAATTTTTGGTATGTATATAAGAGGAGTTGATGCTAGTAAGGAACTGGGAATGCCCATGTGTCGCAATGTGTTTTTGACCGGAGAGTTTTGGAACAATGGAAACTTGGGCTTGGCCTAATATTTTATTACCAATATATGTAATAAATAATCCTACATACGAAGCCCACGCGCTTTTTGCCCTCCTCAATAAACTACGCCGTGTCATCAAAGCGAACGGCGAGTCATTGAAGCATGGTTCGGTGCTTCTTGATTACATTTTACCAAAATAAATTTATTTTGATAAAATATAATCAAATATATGTATTACTCTTTTGCAAACTAATAATTCTAATTTTCAGAATATTTCTTCAAATTAATTGGCTTATTATCAAAAATTTCATATATATACATATATATTTCATAATATTTTATCATTATTTTTACAATTAAAAAATTATATCCAATCATTACATATACATATTATATATTTTATTATTTTTATAATAAAAAGTATTATTCAATTTCATTTTTACACCAAAAATTTTAATACAAAGCATTAATTTGAGTACTACAGTAAAAATCGTCTCCTCTCAAAGTATAAACAAACATATCTAAACTCCCCAAAATAATTTCTAACTATTTTCAAAGTTTAAACAAACATACATCACATTTCTTGATACAAATTTTACATTCTCCAAACCCACTTTCAAAACTCATTCTCCTAAAATATATAATTCATATCCAAACTTACCTAAATAATTAAATTAATTATTCAATTATTAATGAAAATCTAAAATGTTGAGTAGGTTACGTCGCTATATTAATTTGATTATATTTTCAAATACGACAATGCATGATATAATTATTTTATTTTTTCTTTTAACTCATATATATATATATATATATTTAAAGTCATTCAGGTTTGAATTTCGGACTTCATATGTGAATGTGAAAGTAGTATTATCAATTAATTGATCAATGACTAATATAATTATTTTATGTTTAATTAAATAATATTATAGTATGAATAGATAATTTAAAGATCTTTCTATTTAATATTGATACAATAAACTCACAAAAAAAAATCAACAATTCGACTTTGTATTGTAGCAACACATCATTTATTTGAGAAATTAAACATTACCCACTTTTCTTTCGCTTGCAAAAAATGTTGAGGTGTGCCGACAGGGCAAATCGGAGTAGTAAAGACATTACGGCAAAAGTGGAACAAAGCCCACCTAAAATTGGACCTGCAACCGTGCTTGGTCCAAATATCCCCAGCCTAAACGGGCCCATCTCTTACTTTCATGTCTTCCACTCACTCTCTCCGATTCTTTGTTCTACTTCTACGTAGATGAAGACGATTAATTTTGTTTCATGATGCTAACACCCTAACAACAACCATTCCAAGATTTGAATTTTCAAGTCAACCTCTTCTACTGTTCGGCTTGCGCGCTATGAAAATCCTCAAACATTCCTTGCAACTCATGTGCTATTTATCCAAATGAAATGAGACTTATTATAATATTTCACTTCTTGATATTACATCGGATAATTCATATAATTTTATTTAAAACAAATTTTATCCGTTAAATTGAAGATTCATATATATTATCTAAATTTTATTAAGATAAAAAAATTATTCATAGTCACTTGAAAACCGCGTTAGTACATGGACGAAAGCTGGATCGTTTAGAAAAAAGTTTACAAAAATCTCAGTGTTACATCATGCGTGCTAATATTTGCAAAATAAGTTCTCGTATAAAATTGAGTAGGCATTTCAACTTGGTGCCAATATTGTTAAAAACGTCAAGCATAACGAAATATTCCAACCAAATGATGTCGACTTATTTTCATCACCGTCAGAGATTTTATAATCCCTAGTCGAGCAGCAATTGTCAAGATTTAACACACCGACTATATTATAAAATGAAGGATAAAAGAGAAAGAACCTCCGACTTCAAAAACTCTCAAATTTGGGGATGAAGAAATGAATCGTGCAGGACATAATTACTCATAATTAAAACTTAATAAATCACAAATTAAAACAATGAGTTCCGCCGTTAGTATTAGCCAATTGATTTCATTATTGTCCTGTCCTAGTCACATTGCCTAAGCAGGGAAAAAAGAATGTATACTTAAACAAAGCCCTTCTTTGGGTTAAGTAAAAAGTCATCAAAAAGGACTATTAGATTATTACTTAGGTTAAAATTTAAAGAAAAAAAGGAAAAAATAATAATAATAAATGAGATGGTTAGGTGACATTGTGACCAAAGGGGGGCCGCTGATTTGGATGCCTGGTTATTCTCTTTTTGGCATTGTTAATGGAAATGTGAACCCATAAACGTGTGAGACAGCTCATGATGGCATAATACCAATGTCTGATTTGCCTTTATTGAGTTCTGTTTTGAGAGCCTTTTTTTTTTTTTTTGTTAAAGATAAGCCTCTTACTCTTTTCATCACTTCACCAAACAAAATAAAAATTGTCCACCAAATCACCGATGCACTATCAGTATGGCTTATTTTAGAGGAACCCATCCATAATCTGCCTTGGTTTTGAATTGAATTTGCTCTCTGTTTGACTGGAACACTTTTGAATGGAGAATGTTTGAACAAGATTCTTTTGTTTTGTTTTCTTGGGTATTTGATTTGGAAAAGGGAAAAGATTTAAGATGGGAAATCCATGTTAATTTGACCGTCCAATTTTCATAGTATTCATTTTTTTCTTCCTTCATCCTGAATCCCATATTGCTAGTTCGGTGCAGGAATATTGACAGAGGCATATTACTCTAAGATAAATAAATTCACCATCACAATTCGTCAAAAATCAAAATGGAAAATTGTTTAATAGATAAAAGTATGTAACAATGAGAATCAGATCGTATAAGTGAGATTTAAATTATACTGATATGTTATAACCTCCACTATTAATATTTTCACTTTTAATGTATATCAATTTTTTAATCAAATTGTAAGTTTTAACTCTAGCTCACCATAAAATTGATTGGTGAAAATTTGCCTCATTTAATTATGTTTCGCTAGAATATTTTTTCTTTGGGAAAAGAAAACAAAACTATAGGTAATATTTGTTTGTAAATTTTGTGTTTTGGATTATATGTTTTGGGAGTGGG
>JACGDI010005775.1:857297-922151 GCA_014898725.1 Jacaranda copaia
AAATTATTTGCACATTTTTATATTTTACCTTCTCAATTTTAAATAATAAAAAATTACCCCTAAAAAAACCTCATTATTATTTTTTCACCAACCCAATCTTCTCTCTTCTATCTCCATTTCTTTATTTCATCTCATGTTCTTTTGCTTACAGCCCATGTTCTCTCATTGTTCTTAGTGGCTGGGTGATTGCGCAATGACTTCGGAGTTAAGTGGCCTCTGGCTTTGTGGTGGGCAGGTAGGCAATTGCCTTGGAGTGCGTTACGGAGGATGACGCACGGAAGCGAATATGATAATAAAAATACGATATGATATTAAATATAACGAGAGAATTTTTTAAAACTTTTAGGGCATCACACGATTCTGGTTTAATCACTTTTAAAGGTGTATGTATAATTTTTACACATTATATATGTATAATCACTTTAGATTTTTTATTTCATCTCGTATTTTATCTCTTATTCCAATGTGATGTATATATGCTAAGTGTATATGGTTCTCAATTTATTATTTTTATAAGAAAATATTTAATACACATGTTATATATCTACAAAATAGAATAGGAGATACAATATAAATTAAAATAAATGATCTAAACCGATATATAATCTATATCATACATAAATATAAATGTGCAATTTATAATAATTTAGAAAGACATATCATTTGGAATGTGACGGAAAAATTAAAAAAAAAAAAAGAGTTTATATCAATTATTTTGTTGAATTTTACTAGTACAATTTGTATACTATACGTTTGGGGAAAAGTTTTTACTTCCATAAAGACAAAGACGAGACAACAGTACTCTTTTTCAAGTAATTTTGGTTTTAAAAATTATTTTTTAGTTAATTCTTTTGGCACATATTTTTCAAATTATATAGAAAAAAATTTAATTTGTTCAAAATGTGTCGGATACACCTTTGCTTGTGTGTTCAATATCAACAAAATTATCGAATTTTTTGTTTGTATTTAATTTATAGATATATTAAATAATCTGTTCAATAGGTGTGGGAGGCATATCATATTTGGCACAATGTTAGATATATACATTTGATAGAATATAAATAATTTTTTAAAGTATGGGTGCATAATAGAGATAGAGGTTAGTTCACCGATGGGCTACCAGGAGATGAAGAGAAAATAAAGAAAAGGAGAATATAAAAGTGGGAAGGGTGGATGCAAAATTGCAAGGTGATGGGTGGAGGAGGTGAGTTCAACCAAACCACGAGATGAAGAGAAAAAGAACGGGGAAAAAAAGCAAAATCAAAATCCACAATAGGAAGAGGCAAAAAGAAGAAGAGCGGGAGAGAAGGAAACAAATATTCTCTTTTAAATTTCTTATTATTTCTCTAATCAATTTTCAAATGTTCTCTATTTTAGTACTAGTTATAGTTGATAAAATTGTAATTTTGGTCTTGTAGTCAAGTGGATGGTATTTTTGTACATTGAATAATGACTAATGGTAATTTAGGATATTACTTTTTAATTTCTAATACTTTGTGGATAAATTGATTGAAAAAAAAAATGGCAACAATGGGTCTTGTGCTTGGCACGTGACCCATGTCAAATTGGGGTTTTTTCTTTTCTAGATTGAAAATTACCACGTCATAAAATTTATTCATTATACATATGGCCATGCCAAAGATACAAATTACAAAATTTGAATATCGTGCGACAACTATAATTCAAGAATTTATAATATATTTTCCTGATATAAAAATAACTAACATATCTCAAACTCCAAATTAATCATCAAAATATGATTTAATCACTCTTTGAAGTTATAAACCATATTAATTTTTTTTATGCACAATTAACCTATTAATTTTCATCATCACCAACCAGTCCTCATTCAAATGTCATCATTCCTCAAACAAAAGTCAAGCTTTTTGGCACCCAAGGTCGGCCTCTTGGAAACAAAAACGAAAGTTCAGGCAAATAAAAAAAAAACAAGGATAAATTATGGTTTCAAACTAGACTAATAATTTTATTTGGTAACTTAGGAATAAAAGAGGATGTAGGTTTTGAGTATATTTTTATCTATTCAAGTGAGGCGGAGCTTAATTTTGCTTTTTTTTATTCAAATCACATAGCATATGAATTAAAATTGAAGTTTGTGTTCCAAAGTTTTGAAATTTTTGTCCTGTAACTTAGTTGTTGTAGTGGCATTTTTTTGTATCTATGTAGGATGACGGACTAATTTTTCTAACCAAAATTAAAAAAAAAAAATTTTAAAAATTCATATTGACATGAATTTTTTCGACGATATTCAAAATTTTCTGCTAAATATGTTTTGAAATAGCAAAAAAAGTTAAGTATATTTTAGTAAATTGCTAGTGCCCGTAATAAGTGCGAAAAAGAAAAAGAAGAAAAAAAAAACCCACCCCATTTCGTTCTCTTTTCTCAAAATCTTTAAACTTCTACTTTTGGAAAGCACAAGCTCGTGCAAGTAATCCTCATAAATTGATCATGGAAAGTTGCTAACTTATATAACTCGTATGCACAACTTAGATAAGAAACTTCGTTTGTTTAATCAAACTTTTCAAGATTCTAGAGTGGTCTGTAGTCAACCAATTTGTGTCTGCCCTTTTATATTTATTAGGGGTAGCAATCATACTGTATTGAATTGTTTTATGTCCGATTAAGGTGGAAATATCATAAAATTTTGCTTAATTCGAACCCAATCCAATAAATTTCAACTTAAACTCAATCTAAAAATTTTCGTATCAACTCAAACTCAACCAATTTCAGCATATAATTATTGTTCATTAACAATTCATATAAAAAACCCAACTTTTGTACGATAAAACATTATGATAATTGGACTTTATTTAATTTTCTCTATAACATCAATAATATACAAATTTTCATATTAAATTAAAACTTTTGCACAACTTAATTTTAACAATAATGAAGTTTAATTCCAACAAATAAATATAATTCATCTCACTCAATGATTAATAATTATCCCAATATTACCAAGTAGTCAAAATTTACGTAGTAAATAATAATTATTAATTCTTACAAATCAATCTAAAATTAAATTGTTCAAAAATAACTAGTCATTACTTAAAAACACAAAAACATAGCATATTCTAACTTTTAATTTCAGTCAAATATCTTCATTACTATCGTTTTCTTTCAATTGAAGTTTGCTAAAATAAATAAATACACAAAGTATTAATCATAGAATAAGTACATATGATATATACTTGGAATATGTTCAATATATATTAGAAATGACATAGGAGCTACAAGTTACGAGAGTTTTAAGCGTAAATTTAAATAAGGAAGTACCTAATTCCCTTACAAAAATTCAATTCAAAATATAAGAAAATTGCTATTAATCACTTCTAATCAAAGGAACAATTAAATAAAATTATCGTGTTTTCGAGTTATTATTGGGTTACCCAAAATCCAACGTGAACCAACCCATAATTTTTGTGTAGTTTTTCTGGTTGACTCAATATCAACCCAATCCAATAATCTCCAATCCAAATCCAGTAATATTGTGTCGGTTTGTAACATATAAAAAATTGCCACCCCTAATATTTGTTATCAAAGGCAAGAATTTAACAAAAGAAAAAACAATTTCCCCACAACCAAAAATATAAATAGCAAGATATCAACAGATAATATCAACATATGATTATCATAGTTATATGAATATTTATGACATTAAAAAAATTAAATCAAATATATCCTTGAAGGAAATAAAATACCAATTAACTATTTAATTAATAATTACATTTATTGCTTATAGCTCAAATGAAAAAAGAAAATATCAATATTAAATAGAAGGAATTGGCTGGTGAATAGGCCAAACTTGCACATCACAAAATTGCAAAACACTCAGTGGTATTTGATTTAATAGCACAAATTACACACATAAAATGTAAAATTAAAAATTTAAATTTAGCAAATTCCTAATATGCATTTATAAAAATAAAAAATAAAAAATAATTCTAAAATTGAATAATTATTAAGGTGAATTGAATTTGCGGGACACAAAACATTTTTGCTATTTCTTTAACTATGGAAGTGTAGATACCAACAAAAGATCAACTAACTGTAAAAAGATTTTACTTAAATAAAGTACTCTCAAAAGCTTTTCAATACTAATTGAAAAGATTGTAAGAGAACTAGTCATCTGCTTCGTTTGGATAAGCTACCATGGCTCTTTTATAAAGTATGACGAAGAATGATCTCAAACAAACATAGAACAACAAAAATATAGGAGAAATTGAATCCCTACCCGCCCACACACACAAAAGTAAATTGTCTCAGATTTGGCGATGCATTCTCAAAAAATGAAGAAAGGATAGTGTGTGCAGCTATTGAAGTCCCGCACGGGGGTGTTGTTGATCCATCAATGGCAAAGGCTATCTCATTTTGAGAAACTTTTAGTTGGACTAAGGCCAAGGATCTCTCAAATGTTATTTTTCAACTTAACTTTTAAGTAGTTGTTAATGCAGTTTTGAACGATGTTGTTGTTAATTCTTATTTTAATTCAATTATTGCAGTTCTTTTGATTGAGTTTATAAACTGTCATATTTACTTTAGTTGTCGTTTAATCAATCCAAACGGTTCATAATTTTGCTAAAATCTCTATTTCAAAATTTGAAGTAGTTACGTTGGAAGATCAAATCTCAATTTGTCATCATCATAATAATAATAGTAATACCTCTTAAAGCAAGCCACATCTGATTTGACTTAACCCATGCGCCAACCATATAGCACGTGCAGTGTATGTGCTGGCTTGTGTTGGGCTGGGTGTCAATTTGAGGGCGCCCGCCGGTAGCAGCGCGTGCCAGCTGAGCTGTAAGCTGACCATGTTGGCCATGAAATCGCCACATCATTTCGCCCTTTTTCTTTTTTCGAAAAATATATTTTACAAATCTCATACTTTTCCCCCGTATAGATAGACCTGGCAAAAATTAATTACATTTGCGGGTATTAAAAAAATATGAATAATAGGCCTTATTTTTTTATTTAACAAAATGCAAGTAATTTTATTGGTTACCTAATTATTCATCATCCATGAGTAACTAGTTAATAATTATATATATTTTTATTTTAATTTTTTTGTAATTCTCACAAATCTTTAGTAATTTTTTGTGACAACAATAATATTTAAGTGATGTTTAAACTTTTATTTCAAAAAACTTTTGACATATAATGAGATTTAAATTTGAACTTCAAAATATAATATAATTAAATTCGATAGATTTTTAAACAATTAAGTCATAGTTTTCAAACTAAAATGTTTGACTTGCTTCAATCACTTGTTCAATATAATATTTGAGATTTGTAACTTTTTTATTAGTTATATTTAGATAAAATTTGAATAATATTATGTAAATTGAAAAATACATATTGATTTACTTTTAAATATAAAAAATAAAAATTTATTATAGGTACCCATGAGTTACCCATTACCATAATTATGGGTAATAAACTAGTTATCTCGTACTCAATAAAAAATAGATAACCTACGGGCAGCCATTTGCCATTTGAGGCTTGTGAAGGGACATTAGGGGAAAGTTTATAAAATTATCATTGCATGGTAATATTTTATAGTTATTTTTTAATATTTTATTTTAAAATAAATAAAATTATTTGAGAGTTCCCATTTCTCATAACATTTGTGATTGATGCCTATAAGATATCACAAAAATAAAATAAAATTAAAATATACAATCATTTTACTTTCTCGCATCTCACCCTAAAATTCTCAATTTATTTTTGCCAAAAGTTTCATATTAAAACCAAATTTTTGTACAATTTCAATGATACTTCACATGGAATACTTTGACTAAAAATTTAGAAATTTTGAAGATTACAAACCAACTTAAGAGATATCTTTTTTTGTTATTGAAAAGAACCGAATGTCCTTCTCTATTACATTTAGTGCAACCATGCACCCAATATACATAATATTTTGGCGACCAAGGACCTTAATTTAACTGCATCAAAGTAATTCACACACCCTACATTTAGAGTCATCCTTCCTACAATTAAAGAGATATTATCATGCGTATACAAATAATTTGACATATTTGATGCATGTATTAAAATTTTTATATAATAACAATATTTATTTATTTTTTATATAATGTAAATTTGTTCGAATTATTTCAATATATTTAAATTAATTTTTCGTGAATAAAATTAAGAAGTTATGATAAAATAGTACTTGTAGGTATAGATACGTAGTTTATAAATGGCAGTTATTATACAATTTTTAGTTATTATTTTTTTTTAAAAAAATGATGGTATTTTGAATAAATCATTTAAAAACACAAAAAAAGTATATATTTTTATTTATAATACAAATAACACCTTATAATCCCAACAAATAAGAAATCATCCCATCACCTATTACAATCTAAATTACAATAATAATAATTTATATAGTCTAACTGACACTTCCACTTAAAGTATAATTATTTGAAATTATATAAAATATCAACAACAAGATACGATTTCTATTCTAATATCCACATAACTTGCATTAATAAAACTCAATTTTATAAAAACAAAAAATAAAAATATATTTTATAATTAAATTTTAGGACACAGTTCTTAACAGATTCATAGTTGCATTCTACTGTATAATTAGTAGTTGTAGCCCCGGCAAAAAGTTAAAAACCATATGTGATATATCTTGCAAAGGGACAACGCAAGTTCCAAAAAATTTTGGCTGTTCATGTGTCGGCTCTCCATTATTGGCCTGATTTCTGTGGCTTTTGAGTAGGGTTGTAATAAATTTTCGAAATGTCGTTTATTGTTTGTGTTTATATTTAATTTATTTATGTAAAATATTATTCACATTTATTTAGTGGATATTATTTGTATTTAATTAGTAAATATTTAATTAAAAATAAATACAAATATGATAAATGTTTATTTAATTCGTTAAATATTTACTGTGAATATATATTTGTTGAATATATTTATTTATATATTTAATTTTTCGTAATGTAATTATATCCATTATTTGTATTTGATAAATAATATTTAAAATTTATCATATAAAATATATTCTAATTTTTCATGTATTTTAAATTAATAAATTATATTTAAAAATTATTGTATATAATATATTATTTCCCAAAATATATTATTTATATTTTTTAATAAAAATTTCATAATTCATATATGTATATAAATATAAATATATATAAATTATAATTGAAGAATTGGGAAGAAAAAATAATAAATTTAAAAAATTATAGTATTATTAAGATAATTTTGAAGAATGAAGCTAATCAATATAAATTATTATTGATTCACCTTATAATTGATGTACTTAAATATCATTATAAATATTAATTAATACTAATAATTAATTATAAATTTAATTATTAATTAAATATTGTGCTATATGTCTAATTGCTTCATTTTTAATAAAATTGTATAGTTTTTTCTATTAATTAAAAAGTATGCATTTGTTATAGTTTAACGGATTCACATATTCGGATATTCATAAATAAATATCTAAATAATTATTATCGAATATGAATATTTAAAAAATAATATCTAAATTGGAATATAGGTAATTTTAATCAAATATAAATGTATTTGAATAATTATAATCAAATACAGATATATTCAAATTTAACTATCCAATAGATATGAATTCGGATATTATTGCATAAATATCTGTCAAATCTATATCCATATATAAATATTCAAAAAGAGCTAATAAAATTTTGATATTTTATTTTAAGTGCCTATTAAAACAATTTATCAAATACTTTATAATTATATAAAATATTTTGAGTACTCGATAGCTCATCCAGACACCTTAATTTCTTCTCGCTTGAAAGAAAAATATTTGAGAATTTTACTAAAAACTTGTGTGTCTAACATATACATGCAGTATATACGTTATGAACTACGTCAACGACATATAGTTCAGCATTTACTAAATATACACTAATTGAATTACACGTAAACTTGTAGGGGTAACAATTCGTGCCTTGTGGAAATTCTTTTAATCTTTTACATGCTGGCTTTTGCTAAAATTTGGCATGAGAAATATCACTTTCCAAGTTCATAGAGGAGGCCAGCTCATTTTCATAATTCGATATACACTTTTAGATAAATTACATCGACAAGTTTATTTGAAACTTGTTTGCTTCACATGATAAGACATGATACATATATTTTTAAATTTTATTTTTTATTTGCTTTACATTTTTATGGCTCATGATACTTTTACAATCCGACATGATATTATGGGCCAAGCTAATTTATGGATTAAGCCATCTTGGCTTGATCCATTTTTCACCCTTTTAAATATGAAATGATAAAAAATAAAAAAGTCATTCTTACCTCTGAGGGAGAGAAGTTTATTAATTAACACACAGTTGGGATATAAGGAAAGAACATTGAAATATATGGAGGGTAATTTGAAAATTTATCTTCTTAAAAGTTAGGACATTTCGAACATTACAAACTGTAATAATATTGAGCAATTTTGCCAACCAAAATATTATATAATATCAAGTGTGGAATATCACCAATTTCTAAAATAAAACCAAACAATAAATTACATGATATTTGATATTATTTCTAACTTATATATCATTAGTATATGAATCTTTTCTAATCCTATATGCCCAAACAAACAAACCCTCAGCGTCTTAGTAAATTCTACCACGCCTGATTGATCGGGGACTCATAGAGCGTTAGCACTAGATGATGAGAGGGTCTTGTTTTCCTTCTCAAATGTATATTTTTTCAAATTTGATAATTATTTTTTTGTACTCTAAAAAATAAGAATTTCGTATCAATTTAAATTACTTCCTGGAAAGTAAATGTTTTCCTATAAATAATTTCTTTAGGGCTAGTTTAATTGGGATAATAAGGTGGGATACAGTGTTATTATCCCACTTTATCATTCATTTGGTTGGAGCGATAATGAATACTCAAACCCTCATAAATATCAAAAATTTGTGTTTATATGTGCAGCTCTCATAATAAATTAATCTATTACCTCTCATGAATTTATTTATCATGCTAATTTAATTATACCGTAATAATAAACAAATCACATAAATAATCATAAGATAAACTTTAAAATGCAACTAAACTAGCATCGTTATTATTGGATATGACTCCTTGAAATGTGACTTAATTATCAAAGTAATAATGAAAAATTTTACTTTAATCTGTAAGATCTGGTTATGATTTCTATCGTTGTACTTGTATGGACAGTTTTTTTAATGTGTAATTGTAGAGAATATTTGACTTATTTGTTTTTTACCTATTAGTTAAAAATAAAAAATAAAAAAAAAATTTGCACGGCCCTGTGGTCCCTATCCGTATATACAATAAAAGTCCTATTGATTTAATTGCTAGGTGTTTGGTTGCGTTTCATTTTCAATTTTTATTTTTAATATTTGAAAAGTTAGTTAGAATAAATGAGTTAAAAATAGATTTATATTTAGATAATATGTTAGGAAAGTAATAATTATATAGAGTTTAGTAAGTTGTAGGTAGATATAGATAGTAATAATGAAGAAGAGAAAATATATATAGGTTATTGGGAGAAGATAAGTTAGCCGTTGAAAAATGTGTTTTGAAATGAAAATAATTTGAAATACTAGTAAAAATGATGATAAATTATTGATAATTCATTTTCAAATAAAAAAAACTGCCGAAAATAAAAATAAAACATAACCAAACTGGCCTTTAGTAACCAGCCCATTCCCACTCACAAGTGTGATGGGGGAAGAGAAATTCCTTTTGTTTTTCCTAATCAGGCGTATCAACCCCTCCACGCACAAACAAATTCAATTTCAAAACTTGATAACTTAATTAAGCGATTTGCGTCTAAGATATGAGGTCATTTTGGACAAGTCATAAGTATGAAAATGTGCACTTTTCAATCTTCAATTTGACCGGAAAAGGCTTAAAAGTAAATACTGTTTTTGGTGAAGAATGGATAAAGCAAGCATACATTAAGGTTTGTAAGATAGTAGGACACAAATATGACTTGCAAAAATGAAAAGAAAATAGCCAAAAACTCTCATTCGCCATAAAACTGCACGCACTCCAGAAATTTCCTAAAAATTGGGTTTGAATGAAGGAATTGAAGATTCGAAAAGGTATTTAAAGTTAAAAATTTTAAATAATTCTTATTAATGTTATATTAATTTTGTAAAATTCATCATAATAATAATGAAATAATTATAAATGGGAGTTAAAAGACATTTGGATTCTTCAATCTCACTGCAGTCTAATAGATTGTTTAATCAAATTTCAAAAGACTGAAAATAATGTTAATAAATAGTCTACTCCTTTTGGTATTTCCTAAGATACCCTCATTTTCTTTATTAAATTCTCATGTCTATATCAAGTAATTATCAATCCTCTGTTATCACTTATGAATGTTATACATGATTATACATATTTTCATTATTTTTATTTTTCTGCATATTTTTATTTTTCCAACTTCTTCTTGCATGTATGATTTTTCGTATTTAAATTATTTTTTTACTATTATGTATATATTTTTTTTTCTCAAAGCTAGATGAATGAGCATTCAGTTATGTTAAGTGATTGATTTTTTTCATTGCATCAATTATTTTCATGTCACTTGGGTTTTAAGTTAGTTACATCATTGCACTAGAGTAGTTTTCACTTTTATTGAGCGACATAAATCGAGTTTTCAACAACCTAGTATCAATTAAATATGTTTATATAATAGAAATTGGGTGAAAGCTAAGGACTATTTTGCCCCCACTAATAAAACCTAAAACCGCCAAACTTCTAGATAAGCATCTTATTACATAGATTGGATTTGTCTCGGGTTTGACCTAATCAAGAGAGTTCCATTGATCTTATTACGTTGACCCTAAATAGATTACTCTGAATAAATTTGTCGAATGACCCAAAATTATATATGAGTATATTAATTCTACATCATCAATTAATATGTAATTCCATTTTGGAGATCATGAATATGAAGTGGAGCATGCATGATTTTATTTTATTTAAATACTTTAAAATTTTATATTTTTTAAACTCCAAAAATTCAAATTATAAGATATAGAACTTATACTCTAAATAAATTTAATTGAAGACTTTATCTACCCTACTTATAAATTAATTAATCATACCAAAACAACATCCTAAATGTTAAACGAACTAAAATTCTCATGATAATTCGGCAAGTTTAGCAACTAAAGTACGAAAGCTAGCTCATATATCAGAAGTTTGAAATTCATTCATTTATAAATAATAAGGTCCCATGAAATCTATTTCTACTCTTGCATGTTTCTTTCAGACTGGCGAATAGTCTGTCCATATATATATATATATACACACATATGTATATATATATCTAAATAGGTTGTCACCACTCACCAGTAATATTCAAGCATGTTCTAGCAAAGTCCCAAACCAAAGGATCTAAGTATGGAGTTGATTTCTGCAAAATTATGTGGTCTACCCATTCATTTCAAATATAGCCCCAACTTACCGACTCAACTTAGCCTTATCAGATGGGACTGTTCCAGCTGAGCTTGATAGTGATCATTTTGTTTGAATATACATCAATACTCCAGGCAATAAAGCAGCTAGGAAATTTCATGGATTTATTTAATCAGCAATTGGACAACATATGTATTGGATTTTCTATCAACAATGTCAATAATGATTATATTCACATGTCACAAGAATTCGGATACTCAATAATGTGAATTTTCAAGAGAGGTATTAAACATTAGGAATCCCTCATCGATATACACAAATTGAAATCAGAGAGCAAATAGAGAAAATTTAGTAGTACTTTTATTAATCTTGATCAAATGTCTGAAATAAGTATAAATATGGTGAAGTATTTATAGGAATTTAGATGGAGGGATTGATTCTCTATAGTAGAGTCTATACTTTTAAGGTGGACCTTTAAAACCCACATATTTATTACATCAATACTAGATCTATGAAGCTATAAACTAAACTAAATAAGTTATAATATAATAAAACGACACATAAAATTGTACACAACTTACTTTAAAGCCCAAATATTTATTACATCAACAGCAAATCTATTAGGCTATAAACTAAAAAAGATTAACTTTGAATAAGTTATACATATAACATAACGATGCATAAAAGTTTACGCAACTTAAATTCCGTGCAATTAGTAAGCAAGCAAAATTAGAACCGGCCCAGGTTCTCATTTGAAAACTTTGATACTAATTTCCTTTGGCAATCTTTCTGCCATTGAACATACTTTTGGAGGACAATATGGACCAGTTGCTAAGTAAATTGTGGTCATGTGGGTGCCAGGGCTCTAGAAATAGCACGATTTCTTGTCTTGGGGGAGGAACATATTTGTACCTAGGAAGAGGAACACTAATTATCTGCCAAATGATTAAGGGGTGGTGTTGTTGGTACAGATTGTTGCTTGTTGGATGCCACTAGAGAGAGCAGACGATTTAGTTTTGTTTTCTAGTGTTCTTTTCCTTTTTCCAGTCTTTCTGCTACCTACTCTGGCTGATCGAATACTTTGGCACCAACAATTCGGCTAATTGTTAGGAGGTATAGCATATACACTCCTTGCTCCAATGACCTAAGCATTCATGTGAAAAAGATTTTTCCTAGGGATAATGACCTCAAGTTACGCCCTTCATAAAATATAAATTTATGTGTTGCAATATATAAAATACTGGATAATTTGATAGTTTATAAGTTATTCACGTTCCTTCATGATATACCTCACTTATATGCTAGGAATACATCGGAAAAATTACAATAACAAGACAAATATGACTCGATGAGATGGACCACTGAACCTACTAAAGACTCAACCAATATGAATATCAACATCTCATAGTCAAAAAAGACATCAAGTCATATATTCATTAACTCAAACACTCTCTCTATGGAAGAATGGTATTGAAACGAAAACCCGTAACTTCATAATTTTTGAAAAGATTCTTGACAATTCCCTGTAATACCACCTCACTTTTGGGGACAATTTTTTAAGAATAAAACCCCCCGCTAAATACTTTTCAGCAATAATTCCTCAAAACAATCCGATATGTTTCCATGGCCATCCACGTATTTGGTTATTATTAGTGGACTAATTCAAGACAATCGAACCAAATGGAACGTCATTTTGACATTCTAATAAGCATATATATGTTTCTTTGAAAAAAATCCAGTTGAGCCGGCAATGTAGGAGCTGGATGCCAACTGCCACCTCAAAATTGTGGTTATGGAGCTGAAAAGTTAAAGTTGAGAAAGCCCTTTACCCCTGGAAAACTAATTTTATATCAATTCAATTTAGATGGCATCCAGAAAGCCAGCAAAAGTGCATAGCTTCCCCCCACCATGCTTATGTGCCTCCCAAGCAGGCCATTCATAGTGGCCAATTTGGTAAAGCATAAATAACGCCAGCTGTGTCTACATATATTGAAGCTAACTAGTGGGCTTTTTTTTATTACTAGACAATCACGAGTAGGATTGGACTTTGTAGAATGAGGTTGGTCTTTGGATAATGGATTTGGGTCAAAAGCAATACTCTCAATCAGTTAATTTTGGTCCAAAAGTTGGTCCAAAGATGCTTCTCAATCTTATAGAGGGTTTTTCTCTGGGGCACATAAGATGCTCCTAGTCGCGGGGTGGGTTCTTAATGACTTACTGTTTGATTTCATTTTCATTTTTTAATTTTCATTTCTATCATTTTAAAATTTTTTAAAAGTAATTAGTGAAAATGAGTTTGCATTTGAATAAGTTATTGAAAAAATAATGATCATATTGAGTTTAGTAAGTTGTAAGTGGAAAGAGAAAATAATACTAATAAGGAAGAAAGAGAAGATATATAGGTTATTGAAACATATATTTTGAAAATAAAAATAAAAATGATGTTGAGTAAAAATGTGTAAAATGTGATGTATTTCAATTTTCAAATAGTAAAAAATGTGAAAATAAAATTTGAAAATGAAACCATACGAGCTCCTAACTTGAATTGGACAGCAATCCCATCATATCAAATTGTTTGAGATTATATTTGATTAGTTTTTAAGATTGTAATATAATTTATGATTGGTCATTGCTTTAAAATAAAAATAAAAATTAGATTTCATACAAATAGGTTTCAATGTAAACCTTGTTTCGCATGATTTCTTACTAAAACTGATTCACGTGTGCCTTTATTGAGTTTTTTTTTTTTTGGCAGATTATATATTGATCGAATTAATATCCGTTTATCCGTGTAATTCTTTAAAAGACAATTCTTAATTTGTATCAAAAAATGAGCAGCAAAACAAGATAGAAATGGCCCGCAAATCATAAAGTTTTGACAAAAGCATTAATTTTACTTGGGCTTCTATTTTGGATTAGTTATTTGATTGTTGTCGTTATTAATATTTTACAAATTTTAAAATTTTATTTTATTTAAAAATTTTAATAATTTATTTTAAAAATAAGATCTAATATTTGCAAATTCTACAATTATATTACAAGATATATGAATTTATAAGATTTTTTAAATAAACTTAGCCAAATACCCTTTTAGACAGTATTTAAAAGAGTTTACAAACTTCTCAAAATATTTTAAAATTTTTAAGAGCATATAAAATATGATAGTATTTGATAAAAATTTTAAAATTTTACAAACTCTTCCCAAAAAATGAATTCCTAACTTAATTTTAAAACCTAAACAAATGTTTTTCAATTTTGATTGTATTAATAACAAAATTGTCGTTACAATTTACAAGTTCAAAAACATAAATCTTAAAAGAGCTCCTTTTAAACTTAAATATAACATTTTATAAGTTCAAAAAATATTTAATAAGATATAAGAACTCAAAGATCAGTCCAAACACCATCTCAAAAATCCATCAGAAAATGCTAGTATGTTAAATAATATAAGGCCCTAACACCGTAACTAATATACAATTTCTTTTTTCCATTTTTTTTCCTTTTTCCCTTTTTGTTGGATAGTTCATCCTCTTCAACGATAACTCACACATAGTTCATACTCTTCAATTATATTGACATATATAGAAATTTAAACTTTAGTATCCTGGACGTGAAATTTCTCATTCCGGCCACTAACAGGCGACAAAGCAGAATTAGGATAAGAAATTAACAAAATAATCAACCCAATTAGAAGACATTAGGGCAAAACCAAAGATGATCATAAATAAAGCTCAATTTAAAGAATAAGATAATTTCTTGAGAACTTGCTGCTACCTGCAATGTATATACAATAACGCTCTCATTTGTACACTTCATGCAGATATATTTATCTATGTCCTATTTCTACATACTTACTCCTTCCTTATTTTCTCATTTGCACAATAAGACAAGCTCCTCTATTTCCCTCCTTTCTTATTCTCACATTTACGCATCATATACTTTAGCACGCAGCTTGTTCTGTTTTCACAGGGAGGTGAAACAGCGACTAACAACTAAATTTGTTTTCAGGTTTTCGGGCCTCTGATGATGCTCTGATTTGACTGGGGGAGCCCAATAATACGCTGGAACGGTAGAAGGGAAAAACATTTGCCTAACTCCTTCTGCCTTTATAATGGGAACGATGGTACCCCATGCACCCTGGAAAACAAATATTGTGTCAACTAAGAATCAGTTGTGTTCCAGTTCTAATTTCTGGAAGAGAATCCTAAGCAAAGAGGTGTTGATCAATTTGGATATGTGCCCCGGTGGATACCAAGTACATACCGAAATCAATCTAGCTCCAATCCACAATCTTCTGGGAGAAGGAAACGGAATCAACAGACGGCCAACGCCATAAATTGCAACAGCGAAAAAATGGAGCACCAAGCTGAGAGGGGGCAAGGATTCAGGCCAGATAGCAATGCAACAGGTCCTTTCGAGCAAACTCCTCCAATGCGCAAGTAACCAAAACAGGCTTCACGCATTTCCTTCATTGCTTGATCGGGGGAGGCACAAAAGACTTTGTAAAGGGCTCCAGCCAAAGTATTAATAGTAGATGCCACAGGCTGCAAAATGAGAACCATTGGACCAAATTAGTATACAAATTAGAGAAAAGTACTATTTTTATGTATACAATGACAAACCATTTTCCTGACTCCAACTACTTAAGTTGGACCTGAGAATCAAACCTATTGTGAAATATGAAAAGTTCAAATGTAATGGGATACTGTTCAGCGAATACGCATTTGATGGCGGGTTTTGTTCACATCTTGAAAATGGAATCGACAACTTATATATTAACCAAAGACACTCAATTCTACCTATGTGGGTTATGATAGCCCCCGATCAAGAGCCTTAGAAAGATATGTATGGCTGTTGTCCGCACAAACGACGAGAATGGAACTTGATCCAATTCCACATCGTGATTTTGACGAAATTTATTAGTCGTCCTTCCTCTCACCCTTTGAGGCACCTTCCCAGATAAAACCCATCAATAATAAGAGTCGTTGGAGTATTTGTGTTTGGACACTTGGACAATAGAACTGGTTATAATTGCGATGGCTGAGACATGCAAGCTTTATATTGCATATTGTTTTACGAATACTGTATCCATAATCTAGCATACCTTACGCAAAGTGTAGAATGACTCGAGATATTTACACAATGAATCAACATCCTTCAAGTCACGCAAGGGCCTCAGAAGATTTTGTAACACAACAATGTCAGAGAGTGCAACTGTCATTCCTCCACCAGTCAAAGGATGACGCATGTTGAAAGCATCTCCCATCAGTAGAGCTCCCGGGGTAGGATAAGGGGCCGCGGGCATGCTTCTATTTGGCATTGTTCTAATCTTCCCTTTATCAACAGCAGATATAAAGGAATCATGCAGCTCTGGTGGAACCTAATTCAATAACCACTCAGTTTAACTAAAACAAGCCCAAAAAGGGGAAGTGCCTGGCTGAGAAACTTGGACTGAAATTGCACACCTGGGGAGCTACAACTGTCTTCAAATATTTAGCCATCTCCCCACTAGCAAGAGAAGGAAGCTTTTGACCAGGTATATCCACCAAGCAGCGGATTTCGGTCCTGCTAATTGCATAGAATAAGATGGGTGAAGGATCTGCCAGAATAACATGTCCATGATTTGCAAATGGAAGTTGACAGTTTTCCAATACCAAACCAACAAAAGAAGAGGGAATATCCACCTGCAAAGAGAGTGCAGCTTCCCAGTTCTTTAAAGCTGAAGATCAACACAGAACAGATCAAACAGTTCACTTATACATGATGTAATTATTCTGAATTTTACCTTTGGGTTGCAAAGCGAACGCCTCAAATTTGAAAAGCATCCATCACAAACTATAGTGAGAGGAGCATATGCTTTCAGCTCTTTGCCATTTTTGGTTTTATACTGAACACCTTTAATAGTTCCATTTTCTTCGAGCAGAGATGTTACAGTACCTTGCTCCAGATGAACACTATAGAAGAACGGAAGAAATGGATTTGAGAACAGATTAAGACACTATCAGCTTCATAGTTCCAGACAGCTAAAACTAATGAAAACCAGATACTGAGGAAGAAGCATGCAAAACCGGAAAATGAATGAAATGTGGAAAAGCCAACAGGAACAGGGCAAAATAATGTACTTGGGAAGGGTGGTGGCCTTCTCTCTCATCCGCTGAATGAAGCGCCCATTATGGAAACTTCTCCCAGCCACCTCGGAGTTATACTTTTCCAGGGGATAGGGCAATTTAGTTCTTTTTCCATCCTTGAAAAGAGCATATCCCACCACACGCTGGGCATCAATATTCTGGACACAATCTGTAATGAAGTAATGTGTATGTAACTGAGAAACAACAGAAGTTATGAAGCTAATAAGCTGGAAATTTTGCCAACAGCAGACAAATCCTTTTAGCAAAGAACATATTCAGATTCACCCCAAGTACGGAGAAACTAGACGAGAACAGGGGAAAGAACATAATTTGATGAGAAAACCTGAATCATACCTTCAAGCCCCAATTCGATCAATTTAAGATATCCCCCTGGCTGTAATAGTTCACCAACAATCCTATTTGGCTCTGATAAATCTCTTTCAATCACACGTACTTGTCGTCCATCCTGCAATATTAGCAGAAAATGGTGCGGTAGTTAAAATGAAAGATAAAAGCTAATTCATTCTCCACAAACAGATTTTCATTTTTAACCCTCATTTAAAATTTCTTGGACGTAATAGATACCTATTTGACAATCTACATTAACAAAAAAAACATCTGAAGTAAAAAAACTCTTCTTCGTAACTATGAGAAAACAATAAAACAGACCTTGCCAAGGGTACATGCCAGAGCAGCTCCGGCAACACCAGCACCCACAATAATAACATCCGGGTCGGATTCTTGTTTGGGTCTGCATTCACCATTGGTCGGGTCGTTCCAAATCTCGTATCCACTCTCATTCATCCCATGTTCCTCGTTATGGTCTTTTGGCCGGTGAGATTCGATGCTATTGAGGCGCAGGACATAGAGAAAAATAACTCCTAACAGAGAAGCGAAGAATGTGCCCACGATGAATTCATCCATCACCACCATATTCTCACAATGAGTATTACTACTATAATTTCCCTCCCGGAGGAGGACAGGAGGAATTTTATGGCGACGGAAAAGATAGTAGGGATACTCCGTTGCTATTCGAGATACTGGTGGATTGTTCGGGCCGGGCAACGCTGTTAAAGATGTTCTGGTACTTCGTTGGAACTCAAATTAGTGACGTAGCAAGAGAATGACCAATTATATAGAGAGGAAAACATTTTACTACAAAAAGATTTTTTTTAGAATGAGCACAGATATGGAGGTAATTCATAGTAAACATATGACCGGTGATGGGGAATATTGGTTGGGGAGTGTATGATTTTTGTTGAGGATCATTTTTGTGTCCCAAATAAAACAAATATTCAACATTTTTCTAAAGAAGTAACATAAAAATCTTGATTATTGTTATTTATATTCCTATCATGAAAATGAATAAATACGCTCAAAAGATTTTAGTACACGTAGAGTAATTGGGTTTTTGTCGGTTTACAAAAAAGCAAAACTTCATGTCAAGCAGAATTTCTTTTTTGGGGATGATAGTAGAATAATTGATAGATACATCACTTTTACTTATATAAATTCTTCATTCTATTTTTTATTTAATTTTATAAATATATGACACGTGTATTAAATATTTTTTTTATAAAAATAATTGATTAAAGTTCAGATACACTTATATAAATTCAATAAGTTGTAATACGAGATAAAATAAAGAATGAAATAGAGGATTTAAAATGCATTTTTACTATTATTCTACTAACTGAGAGATTTTCACTTTAGGGGGATGATAGTGAAATAGTTGACAGATACATCACTTTTACTAACATTCTACTATCTAAGAAATTTTCACATTATATGACTTCTCGTTTAATTCTTTGAATTTATTGAATTCTTTTCTAAACTAGAAAATCACCTCTCTTATTCTGTTCTGTTTTGAAGAGTAATTACGATTCGTATCAAAATTACCGTTGCTCATTAATTTTGTAAAGTAAACAATACTCTAAAAATATCATAAATTTCTTTGAAACTTTCATCACAAATGAAGGGAGAAGTCATGGTGTTTGACATGGGGGATGAGGTAAAATCGGTAAGTAGAACTTTAGAAGCCTTCCAACTTTTTTTATGAGTGAGGAACTTACATCTTCTTCACCAAGTTCTTGATTAATTTCTAAAACATCATAAATTACAACTATTTTTTCATTTAAACGGAGATAATGATATTACCAACTTTATCATGTGACAAAGAAAATGATCAACGTTCTTTAACTTCAATACATAATATTTTTTTATTTTCTGTTTCGAAGTATAGATGACTTATTTATGAAGCCATATAACGTGCATCATAACATTTAAAAACAAAGAAAGAAATTGAGAGAATAAAAATGACATACGATATAAAAATAACTTAAAAGAAATTAAAGGAGCTCATTTAAATTTAAACTCCAAATTTTGAATGTAATACCGTTCTTTCAATTGACCAACATCAAAATTAAATTATGTGGCTTTCACCTTAGTCCTTGATATTAAAATAGTATAGAAACAAAATAAGAAGTCACCTCGTCTGTCTACTGACTCACTCAATGGCTCTTTGTTTTAAATCTGTCCATCATTTCACTCTTGTCTTTGTACGCTCCCATTTTCTGTACGATCAACCTAGGACAAAATATCATTTTCCAACTCATCTTATTTTAAACATTAATAAATAACAATTAATCCTCCTAGTACAAAAACACTAACAATATGTTAGATGGACCACTTAATAACGTAACGTCATTAATGTGTTGGACTTAGGTCAGTAGTGCTCGATAAATAAATGCAAAAATTTTCATAATTAAATAAAAACTAGCATATGCAATATTTTTGCCTTTAACACCAACTTGAAATTTACTGGTGCACTTGTGCTTTTCAACTGTCATTATCAAACACGTCCTTGAGTAAATAGTTCAAAGGATTTGATGCTGTGTATCTGAGATGAATTCATACAGCACTGCATTAAAACAAGTAGTACATGAATATTACCGTCACTGGAAAGATCTCTTTTTTGAGACGCGGGTTGTCTATTGGTTATGAAGAAAATATTAAACAATTAGCCTATCATGTTTATGTGCAATATTCTTAAATACGAATTTTATCACTATTAAGTTTGTAACATTTATTATAGTGAACATAATATATATATATATATATAAAATTAGCGATAATTTTTTTATTGTCGCTTACTATTTTGTTATTAAGTTTATTTTTTCTTGTAGTGTCCTCGACTAACAAATGTCCATGTAACTTAAAAGCTTCTATTATTCTCTCTTAATTATATACTGCATTACAAAATATCACCTTTTGTATAGAAATTACAATAATAAAAATAATAAATGGAGAAATGACATACTCAAGCACCAAATGGAATAAAAAATATCACGATAATTCATTATTTAAATTCATGTTGTACTTGTACAATGATATCAAATTATCAAATTTTTTTGGTTGAATATGAAGAAAACATAAAAATACATTGTTCAAATATGTTGAAAGGTTGTAATTTTGTCGCTACATCTGAAACAACCGAAAATAACCAAGGATAATGGCACCAAAAGGGGGACCATATTTGTTGAATTATCAAGGTCACAATTTTCTAACAGTATATTCACTTTAGAAGAAGCCAATATTGCCTGCAGAACAGTCCAGAAAACTGATAATTACACATCCCCCCTCCTTGTCATTTTTACATGTTGTTATATAATCAACAGTAAGTAAATTTGGTTTGTTGATTTATATATTTCTATGGATGGAAGAGCAGTGTCCCACCCGAATTACATGGCGTTTGGAAAACATCTTATAAAATATTTTTAAAGCTTATAATATATTAAATCTTATTTTTAAAATAAATTGTTGAAACGTTATAAGATGTTAATAATGATAATTTTGTAATTAAAATGGTTAAAAATGAAGAAGCTTGTTAAGATTTTAAAAATAAGTTAGGGTCTCCTTACTTTTTTTTAAAAGAGCTTATGAGTTCATAACATCTTATTTTAGGATATTATAAGTTATTTTTTTGAAAAAATTACTAAACACTTTTTATCAACTTATAGGCTCCTAAACATTTTATAAGATATTTTAAGGAATTTATAAACCAACCCAAACACCCTCTTAACTTGTCCTCATCCTCCAAAGCAATATATAATTATCTGGCAGGGCTAAATGTGAGTCAGTCCAAAAAAATAAAAATAAAATAAAAAAATAAAAAAAGAATAAGGAAGTAACCTTTTTTTTTATTTTTTTATTATTTTGCGATAATAAGGAATAAAGAATAAGGAAGTAACGTTGGAAAGAACGGTAGTAGGGAAAAGGGTCATGAGAAACAAGAAAGGACGAGTGTCATATTTAATTCACTAAATAATTAGCGCCCCATACATCCATGATCGAAGTATTAGATCGTGACAATCAAGAAAATAAGACAGACGCAGGGCATTAAAACCTCGTAATTACATTCTTAACAAAAAACCTAACCTTAAATTGTTTAAGAGCGTAGGGGGAGTGTCATGGTTTTTATCCCGCTGCATACGGCAATTTGTGGCCTACCAAGTATGCTCTATAGGTTTGTTGGCGCATCCTGCGTTTTATCGCCATCTATATATATTAATGAAGACCAAATTTTAGAGATTTAGTAGAATTGATGTATTATTTTGTCAAGATGTATTGATAGAGAATTTTATTTTGAAAAGGCATTTCAAACCTATATGCAGGTCTCGTATCCTTGTAATACTTTTAATATACGATAAAGCTAGCATGATTATAGCCTTCCAAATAAAAGACTGGTAAGAGACACGTGACCCACAATTTCCACAGATATTAATAATAACAATGATTAGATTGCGACATAGAGGTATACACCCATCTTCGATCAAGAATTTTGAGATGTTTGAGAACTGGATGATGTAGATAAACTTATATATATATATATATATATATCATATTTCTCCATTATTTTAATATGTGACAAGGCCACTTTTCGCTAATATTAATAGTTTATTAAGAGGTAATGAAGTATATAGTTTAAAAACTCTACTTTAATCATTGTTAATGACAAATATTATGGTCTTTTGAAATATTCTACGTACACCTAATTTGGTGTGTGCTGCTATCGTTCTCATATAACTATCCGTATCTTAATAAACCAAGTCTATTAGGCTCGTATCCAAGCAAATGCCTCACAACATTAGTGCAAAACAGTGAAGTTTCTTCTCATTAGTGGCAAAATGGGTCAAACTATCGCAACATGCAATATGCTAGGCAGTAACAAATACGACTATCAAATCCTTGTACTGTGAAAGCTACACAAAAATATGCTGGGCAGGCAAACATGTAGACGTTACACTAGGAAGCAACTCTCAATTTAAACAAGCATCAATCATGCACGTCATTTCATGATTATTATAACATTTCATTTGACGATGATTTTAATGGACATTATGTTGCCACAGCTTGATGAAACTAGAAAAGTTTTACGTCCCAAGCCCGGAAAAGAAGTGATAATTGTCTTTTCCAAATTTTAACATTTGAGTGTTGGTATTGATAGAATCTGGTACTATAAATTATTTCAGATTGCATTCCATGACTTGTGTAGAGAGGATCAATTGGAATGATTATAGCGTGAGTGGGGAATGGGGATCCGCTTAAAATTATATATATATATATATAATATGTGGTCATTTATATCTTTCCGATGACACACAAATATCTTCTTATAAACATTCACTGCCAAAATAATTTTAACAAAAAAAATAGTGATAAGGCTAGTAAGTGACAATACAAAAATTATTATTAATTATTATCTTAAGTGTCAAAAAATTTTATTTGGTATAATTTTGAGATGAGAATATATATTCATTTCTATACGAGTTCCTATTTCTAAAAGTATGAGTTTAGTTATTATAAACTCTCTCTGCATTTATATTCTCAATCATTGGGAATGAACTTTTCTTTCACAAAATTTTCAAAACTCAGACAAAAAGTGATGTATTTTCCAGAACAGGAAAATTCACTTTATAATTACTTAATATTATCTTTCAATAGTCTTAATGGCTACATGTTTTTATTTAATTATATATTCTACTCATATATATTTAGGAACACCATAAAAATATTAAAATATTATAAATTATTATAAAAGTTAAAAATAGAATAAAAATAAGATTATATATATACGTCTCTAAATAAGTAGAGGCATTCCTATGCCTAACGAAATATATATATATATATATATATATATATTGAGATGATAATAATATCAACATGCTCTTCAAAAATATTCAAAAATAATAATAGAAAAATAAAGACTCGTGGATTTCATCAACTGCTTTTCGAATTAAATTTTCTTTAAAAAAAGTACGTAATAGAAGCATCCTAACTTTATCATAAAAAATTAAACATTCTGGTTATTATATCTTTATAATTCTCTAATAATATTTTGGTAAAATATTCAAGATAGCTTGCCAAGTTACAATGATAACAACAGTAATTTCAAAAAAAAAATAAATTATTGTGTGACTTTCAGTATATATAAATGTATATTAACCATGAAATTGGAATCAAGTAATAAGTATCAATTCATTCATTTCTTATCTCCTATACATGTCAAGCAAGGGATAAGTTGCACTACTTATATCAATTATTTTCCCATTTTTATTTTATTCTTCAAGTAATTAGATTATCACAATATCACCTTGTTCCGTTCCTATATATCAATCATCTTTTAGTGATGTATGTATAGTGATAATTTAATGACTATAAAAATCTTATCACTTATTACATTGACAAGTTTTATTGTCACTACAATAATTGTTAGTAAACATGTGTAATAATTATTAATAGTGGCAACCTATGTAGAGCTCCAGTCGAGAGGTGCCACAAGTCGGAGCACTACCTGCTGTCAGTCAAACCTGCTAAATAACTCAGATTGCCTGATTTCATTAAAAGAAAAACATTCATCACAAGCCCAAGTTTTGATGTTTCACACCTATCCAAACTATTACAAATTAGAGTTAAGACTAGTAAAACACACTCATGTTTATTGTCACAATAAAGTCTCAAAATCAACAAACCACACTTATATTTACATTACAACCAAGTGCCAAAACTCCTAATATAACTTAGACACACCAACAAACTATTTATAGAAGTACCACCGGGAGCTATTCTCTTATGTCTTTCACGTAATTAATTTGCGAAAAGAACGAAAGGAAAATAGTACAAAAAATGCAAGTTCGAATGACTTAGTGAGTTATTAACAAAGAAGCAACATGAATATATTGAAACAACAAAGAATAAAAACAATCGTAATAGATTTACGAGGCAAAATGCATACAAAGGATTATAACTTACTAGACAATTAATAAATAGACACTATATTATTAACACTTTCACAAAACCTGCTATTGTTGGTTTTCGTACCTTATCACTTTACTTTCATAAACACAAATATCCTTGTTTCTCCAAGCGCCTAAGTGATCAACTCAATTGAGTAAGCATATATTGACATGGCTAGTTATATGCCTTATCTTGCTCATAGAGAATTACCTCCAACTGGCTATGAGATAGGATAACTGTAATAGGGTATTAATCGAAGACCAGCTACCATAGATTCCTTCCACCCGGTCATCTTCCGATACCACTCCCAGGGCCCATCCCTAAGGGTATAAATAGCTTGTATATCCACAGTATTAGTATGCCATGCTCGAAATGGTGCAAATGCAGGGATATAAACTAATAACATGCCATACTTTTAGTGATGCATGTATCCTATAGCAGTTCAATAAACATATCAACTCTCCATGGTAAGAGAATAATCAATCAGGTAATATTGAGTATATACCACGATAATAACACGGCAATAACAGAGAATACATTTCCAAATTCATTTTAAGTTTTTCCAACACAATCGCTAATTTCAAGTAAAATAACATAGCTCATAATCAACAAGGAGTCACAAGTAATGAAATAGGGTAATGTGTGACAAAATTTCACAAATAGTTTTTTTTTATCAAAACTCATGTAAACATGGTATTTAGTTCTAAAATTCAACAATTTTAGATAAGTAAGAAGTTCAAGCATGTATAGTTCAAGAATCATTAAAGAGGAGACCAAATAGACTATTAAGAGTATCACAGGAATCAAAAATCAAAATCGCATAGGCGAATGAGTATTTTCAACAAAGGTATGATCGAACAATAGTAATATATTTACTAATATATATGTGTATAAGATAATAACTCACATCAAGCTTGCTCAATAACGACTCAAGAATTACGGGCAGCACAACAACTCAAACAGATTGTCAAATCCAATACAATAGTTGATAAATAGCATAGAACAAACGAGCAGTAACTATTAAATCTCTACACAACTGGATCAAACAACAAGGATTTAATAATAAATATATATGGTCTTTCTCTAGCAAAGAAATCTAGTATGAACTCACCTAGTGATCCTGAGCAGTGGAACTTTTCCCAATCAACTAACTAGCTCGACCCCTTTGTCACCTAGTTATCCCATGGAATAGTGTAAGAAATAATGGAACCATTGTTCATCCAACTTCCTAACACCTAAAATCAATCTTTAATGAAATTGAATTTATTGAGTTTAGAGCAACCAGTTTTCAATTCAATTTAATAATTTTCTTACTCAGATGCTCCGCCTCTAGTTTAACAATTTTGAAATTGATTTCTAAATTACTCTAGTTAATTTTTAAATTAGTTAGCTACTTAAAGCCCTAATCTCATAACAAAATTGATCAAATTTTGAAAATTAATCAAATAAATCTCAATTAAAGGATTTTTACCAAAATTTGGCTAGGACCCGACCCAATTCACACCCAAAAATTGCATGAACATGTCCTAAATGAAATTCCCAATTTTCTACCATGAGGTCGCTGAAGTACGAGAGCACCACCGCCATCTAACGTCGCTTGTTGCCAAAGACCGAGTTGAGCTGACCAATAGGTGCACCTCAATGAGCCCAGTAAAATCCCTCAACCAATTGACTGCTTTGCCGCCACCTCACCAACTAATTAAGCCAAAACTCATCGGTGTTACCCATAGACGTTGTCGTCCGCCACCCAAGTCAATTACTTTGCCACTGGTAGTCGAATTACACATGCCTCCACTGGTAGTCGACTGCCAGTGGCAAATTATTGCCACCCAAGTCAAATAAAATTTATTGTTACTTAAAATATATTATTAATGACAAAATAAAAATTGTTGTTATTTAATATATATTATTAGTGACGATGTTTACATTATTAGCTATTCTTTATCATCAATATTGCATCCTTTTTATAGTGATTCTTATTACTTTATTCAAGATCTATAATTTGAATAATAAAATAAAACATATAATGTCATAAACTTTAAAATTGTATCTTATGATATACTCATAGAAAAAACATGTCAAGAAAAAAAATTAAGTGTCTATGATACTGCATAATTATATTTACCTTCGTCCTACCATATGCTAATCCATTTCACTCTTATTAAATTTAAATATAAGAAATAAAATCTATTATTAAAATAATTTAATTTTAAAGTAACATACATGTTATTTCATATAATCTCAGTAACTAAACGTTGATTAAAAATACAATTTTTTTTGTTAAATCAATTTGTTGAGGGCAAACTCAGACATTAATCTAATCTATAAACGTTGAAGCCCTTTCTTTCTTTTCTTTTCTTTTCTTTTTTTTTTTCGGCGCTTTGTTGAAACAGTTGGGTGTGTGGTTTTTCTAGGCGATGAATCCATTATCTAAATCAAACCAGATTCATTAATTATGGGTAATTTAGTAATTTGGGAATGTATATTTGTCTTTAGACGAAATGGCCCAAAACCTAACCAATGGATCCTGCGTTGGTGATTCACGAACAACCAATTTTGCGGACTGCATATGTGGATTCAGTCAATATTGGGCTGAAATTTGTAAAGCCTCACGCCTTGATGTATGACAATAGAACTGTATATCATATCTAAAGGTGAAAAATAATACAAAGTTATATGATGATTACAATACTTTAATTCTATTATTAGAATGTTTCAATCAAATAAATCTTTTTTATGGATTGTGCGTAACTCAATTTCAAATTGGATTTTTACCCAAATTATTATTCATTGATCTTGGCAATGGTTGGACACTAATTATTTTGTTTTTATTTATACACATGCCTCCTAGCAGTTCGATAGGTTCAAATCCTTAACTTCACACTATATATGTGAAACCTATGTTTGTGGGACAAATGACCATAGGTTGACAATGCTTAATTTTGAGTTTCGGCAACATGAACCTTAATATAACTATATTTCAACTTCCAAATTAAAAGATATGTATATATTATTCTATTTACCATCCTTAGTTTTTAATAGTGATCTTTCAACTTTAAACCTAACTTAAACATCTGTTATGGATAAAGCTATCCTAACAAATCTAATGAGTTATTTTGTCACCAGATCAAAACACTATCGTAGTTAGAATGATATCGTAAATTTCCTAATATCATATTTAACGACATCAACACACAATCCTAAAATTCTACTCTAAATGATTATAAACCATGAAAAATAAAATAAAAATTTATTAGTACAAGTATAAGGGTAAAACAATTATCTTTTAATATAATAATAAATGATAAAAGTTGAGTAATTTGTTGTTTAACTTAAAGAAAAGGAAAAACATTGGGACAAAAAAACATATTTGTTTTCTCAAAAACATAAAATGCAGTTTAATTTACCCATTTAATTGTCCGGCAGCACAAATATAAAGTTGGAACGAATCATAAATTTAATGCATAGTGAATAGAATCACTCCAAACATCACAGAATTCCCTTCTGAGCATTAAAAACAAAAATGAATGCAGCTGCAGATGCCACAATTTATGATGGCAAACATGCCATTCTCCACGGACCCACTAATGAAGCCAATTTATTCCACACATTTGGCGGATTTTTCTTTTTTTCTTTTCTTCTTCTTTTTTTTTTCCTGGCATTTTTGTCATTCGAAGAATAAGACCAATCATAGCTGATTTGTTTCGTGGGGGCAAATCTATTGCTAACTATGACTGTTTTAAGAAAATAATAAATGGATACGTAATCTTTTTTTTATTTTTTTTAAAAAAACAACATCCAAAAAGTGTACATAAAATGCCAATTTTGTCCTTCTTAATTCTGGATCTATATCTTTTTATTGAATTAAATTAACTTAATCGCTGAGCACCACAGACGCGAATGCATTTGGGCTGCACCATATTTGTCAAACTATACTCATATGTAAATGTTGTATACCACAACATCCACAAGTATATATACAATTATGAATAATCCCTATTTTTGCTATTTGTTTTTATCCACAACAAAATAATAATTAATCTGTACGTTGAGGTTCTTTGATCTCAACTTCCTAACGCTTTATTGCGATTTCAAATTTTAAAAATTGAAAAGTTACTTTTAAATTCACATCAATTCAATTAATTTAATTTTTCTTGTTCCTAATGTATGTGGTTTGCTACTTAAAAGTTTCAAATTCCAAGGATTCATTTAAATAAAAAAAAAAAGGAATGAATTAATTCAAAAAGGTGACCAAAAGTTGAAATGAATATTCTATAATTAACAATTAAGGAACTAGTAATTAAGAGCACTGATGAAGGACCACCAACTTTTAATGAGATACGGCATCTAGTCTATTCTAGTCGTCAAAAGTGGAGTAATAAATAGGGTCAACTTCAAAACATTGGCTCCCAAAAAACATCATAAAGCCGAGTATCCAACGCACACCACTATAATGTCACGCCACTAATCCACCAACCTCAATCATGCTACATTTGCGGCCTTCACGCCTTCTATCTGAGCCCATCTATAATTTTATTTTTTTTCCCACACTCACAATTTAAAATCCGGACATCACCGTATTTTGACAAGCACTAAAATTTGCAATTATTATTGTTAATGAGATATAACGTTAGGCGCTTCCAAAGTTCAGATGGATTTTTGTCGTTTATGGCTTCCATGTACCAAAATCAGACTGGTTATATCTTAAGCCATTTATTGTTAATAGTAAAAGAAAACCGTTCGAGACATTTTCAAGAACTACAAAAGAGCTTTTGCTTTTCTATTTTTTTGGGATGGTAAAAGCGCTGGTGTTGGCGGGGTTAGATATAGACCCCTATCAATTTATTAGTAATAATCAAAGAATTGTAAGGAACTTATGAAAAAGTTTAGGAAGTACTTGCTCCCTAATTTATCGTAATCTCAGAAATAGCATGTGTTATTTATCTACCTTGACAATTTCATGGAGTTCACTTGGAATAACATGAAATAGTTTTGTTTGTTTTCAATTGCAAAAACCTAATATGTGAGGAAATTAGTTGGTTGGTTGCTCTCTCTTCTCTCTAAATATGCTGTGATTTTAATTGTAGATTGTTGGAAATAAGTTTTAAAATATCTTCAATTTATTTTATTTTTAATGAACAATCATTTTATAATGTATTTCAATGTTATGAATAATATGTGTCTATTTATTTGGTTCATTTTATATTTATGGCTTTAATATTATTTTATTTAATAGAATTTGGAACATTCTATTTTATTATTATTGGGCCTAATTATAATTAGAGTTATGGTATTTTTATTGGTCCATTGATCATTTCTATTGATCAAACTTTGGACTTGTATAAAAGGGCCATAATCCTTTTTTTTTGGTATATTGAATTGGTTAGTTTTAGAGGCTTTTATTTTATTCTCCCATAAGAATTTGTGTTTTGACAATGTGATTGAATTAGTCTTAGTTTTTTTGTGGTTGTGCACATGGGATGAGACATCGCTATCATCTATTAGAATTTTTTTCTTCTAAAATTACGATCAACAATTAACATCTGCATGTAGAGAGATAATCATAACTTTAGAATAGTCACAAGTGTCCTGGCTATCCATTGATTCAACTCAATTATATTAATATTTTATATGATTTGATTTATCATTTTATGCAATCTTAATTTTATAAAATTATGTGTATATTATTACAATAATTATATTTATTTTATTTTTATATTTTGACATAAATTACATAATATGCAGAACAATTGCTGCACATGTTCCCTAATAATGTAACTTAAATCATTATAGTTCCAATTGTGATTAATTTTATGAAAACTATTATTATAATTAGTAAAAACTTATTAATTAGAATTCTGATATTATCTCTAATACTTCTTTACTGAAGAGCAAAAGAAGTGTGATTAAATGGTGTATGACAAGTTTGAACATTCAATTGATCGTAAAGCCTGTGATATTGTCAAAAAATGGACATTACGCCTAACTCAATCCCTAAAACTAGCTTATGAGATGAGGATTGCCTAAAATTATATATAAAGACTACAATTTATTTATTTTAGCGATATGAGATACTACTACATCCCACACACGCCCAAAAATGAACATGCAGAGTATGAAATAATATGAAATAGATAACCCAACAACATTAGATAATCTAACATCAAGAATGGATCGCTCTAATACCATATTTTTATTTTTTATTCAAAAATTTCAAGATTCTTTTTAAAAAGAAAAAAAAATTGAATATCTTATAAATTTTAAAAATATCTTATAAAATAAAAAAAAAAAAAAGAATATCTAATATTTTAAATAAATTTAACCAAACCATTGTCTTGATCCTAAGGTTTGAGGAGTTCAATCGTTTGGTGCATCTTTGACTGAACCTAAAGCTTAAACCATATAGTGTTAGGTAGAGTCGCTTTCAACTTGGACAACAATTTTAATTAAAAAAATAGCATAATGTGAATTTAAATAGTACTTGACAGAGTTTAAGATAACATTGAGCCAAGTGTCAAAATTGAAAAAAAGACGTAGATTGTAGATAAGAAACGCTTACTCAAAGAATCCTAATTGATGTGGTTTTCCAACCCAACTCTCATCTTTTTTTGGTGTCAAAACTCAAATGGATTAATGCTTCGACCCCTCATGAATCATAATGGAGCCGACTTCCTTTATAATTTTTATTTTCTCAAGATAAGCCGCAGATTTATACTAAGATAAACACAAAACGAGTTCATTAAATGTCCTCTTAAATAAATGGGGGCTTCAAAAGCAGACATTTTAATGTTAATTTCAGTATTAAGCTGCCTTAACCTTGTTAGATCCTCCGCAACATCATCTACAACTCATGTTTTATCTTTTTTTTTAAAGGAAATACTCAATTTAGAATCATTTATATGCTTGACATTTACAATAAAAACTGAAATATATAATGGAATACAAATTAAAACAGATAATTCTTCACCATCTGAAGTACTTATAACTAGAAAAACTTGTAGTTTAATTCCTTCCTTTAATATATACACATTTTTACGGAACAATAATAATTGTCAAGAAAATTACCAAGAACTAAAAGTAGACAAAGAAGAGAGAACCCCCGGAGATTGGGGAAAAAAAAAGGCAACAACTTAAACTGCTTTCCATCAATAAAAATTCCTACCAAAAGGGCAATTAGAAGAAGACAAAAAGAGAAAAACCCAATCCACAACTCCAAGAACATACCTGCAAAATTACGATTTCGATAGAATTGCAAACTGTAATCAATAACACGATCTCAGTAATCAGGCATGAGTTGACTGATTTTGCCTTCATCATTGGCCAATTTCTGCTCAGTGACTCTCAACCAAATACAAACCGCACTAAAGCTGAGCACCAAGCTCACGAGCCCACTTCCCAGCCCGATTCCGACAATGGCCAAAACTGAGAGCCCTTTACTCTTCATCGGTGGCAATGGGTACCCGTAAAGATCCTTGTTCCCTTCGTAGGAACTCGCATTGAACCGGGGCAAGTTCCCGCTCCGGTTCCCCAAGGAAGTGGGTATGGGCCCGGAAAGCTTATTATTCGACACATCGAAAACCGAGAGTCTCACCAATAGCCCGAGCTGCTGGGGAATAGGGCCAGAGAGTTGGTTATCGTGGAGATCGATGACATTCAAATAAGCGCACAGCGCTAATTGCAGGGGAATGGGGCCAGAGAGGCGGTTGGAGGAGAGATTGAGGACGGCTAGATTGACTAAGTACTGTAAATCCGGAGGAATCGGGCCGGTAAGTGAGTTGGAGGAGAGGTCAAGGGCTTGCAAATTGGTGCAATTGGATAAGTACGGCGAGATGGTGCCCTTGAGAGAGAGATTTGGGAGAGATAGCTTGTAGATGCGGCCGTTATTGCAGGTGGCGCCTTGGAGGAATGAGGTGAATCCCTGGCAGGGGTTGGCGAAAGTGGCTTTGGTCCAGTTCTGCAAGTTGTGGAAGGGATCCTCCAGCGATTCGCTGAGGTGGGTCAGGCAGCGCTCGTCGTTGGGATCCGCCGCCGCGGAGAAAAAAAGCAGGGCCACGGCCAGCAGCTGGCCCCAAAAACCCATCTAGCACATAAACAGGGAAACGGTTTTCTATTTCTGTGGCGGGTTAGCAGGAATTATAGTATATACTGTGATTAACTAATTGGTAGCACTATTTCTTCCTGCAGGTTGGTTAATGTTGTCGAGGTGCATTTTTAGCACGGGATGAATCCATGGAGAAATGCTTGGCTATTTATGTTGAAAGGACTTTGGGGACATGCGGTGGTGGGGGAGAGGAGCGAGGGACCGGGGAGCGGGGGCACTAAAACCACTAGAAACTGTTTGGGGGCTTGGTGAAAATGAAAGTAGTGAGACACGAGCGAGCGAGAGTTGTGGTGCGATCGAGCGTGGGGGTAAAGATGGCGACAACACGTATTCTGGTCTCGAGGGCAGTCTCGGCATATTCAGGATTAACTTGTTTCCATCTATTTTATATTTATTTTACACGTTCCTAAAGGTGTTCGGAAAAAAATTTGGTTTTGAATTTTTATATTTTTGACTAAAAACAATTAAATGCAAACGAAAAGACATTGTTAATGTGTGTTCGAAGCTTATTTAAAATCTTTTATAAACTCCGATTTTTTAAAAATATTTTTAGAGTTCGTAAAATATTAAATTTATTTTTAAGAGAAGTTATTAAAGAGTATGAATAAAATAAAATATTGAAATTTATAAGATATCAATAGTGATAATTTTATAATTAAAACAGTTAAAATTAAAAGAGTTTATTGTAATTTTAAAAATAAATTAAAATCTCCTTACTTTTTTTCTCCCTAAAGGGGCTTATATTTTCCAACATCTTATTTTAATATTTTACAAGTTTCTTTTTAAAAAAATTCACCAAACACTTTCTAATATCTTATAAACTTTTAAATATCTTATAAAATATTTTTAAAATCTTATAAACTCACCTAAACATCTTCTTAGTTGCTCCAATGACTACTTCAAAAGATGATAGAATTTATAAGTATTCTTGAATGTATTTTTTTTAAAATTTCAAACTAAAAGATAATTTAATATTTTTCATGAGTTTTAATAAAAATTATTTTTTTATCAAATATTCACAATTCATTTTTTATTATTTTCTAAATTGATTTCCACACTTATTTCAATACTTATATTGGTCATTTTTCAACAATTCTTAAAATCAGTCCTCAAAGCAAAGTAGAAAAACTCTTGTAAGGCGCCGCAGACACTCCCATAAGAACTTCAAAATTATGCCGTGAGCAAAAGAAAATGTTGGAATAGATACTTTAGAGAAATCTACTAGTCCCATCCCCATATATGTTGGTTAATTAGTACCAAGAGCAACAAGTATTTTTTTTTTGTGAGATAGTATTATAAATAGCAAATTTTTATCCTTTCAATAAATTAATATTTTTGTATTCTTGAATTCAATAAATTAATAATTTTCTATTCTTAAATCAAATAAATTGAAGTATAAACTACACATAATGTACATAAGGTGCACCATGTGCCCATTCAAATCGAACACAAAAACTTCTACATAATAGGAGAGATGAATGCCGCTTGAACTACAAATTATTGGACAGAACAACAAGCGTTTAGAGTATTAAATTATGTCTTTGTCTAATGTCACGTACGAGTGAGTTGAAATTGCATTAACCTCTTTATACATTGTGATGGGATAGAAATACTGATTTTAAACTAAATTTCCTAATAAAAAAAAATACAAATAAATTTTGAATAAACCCCTGAGCCCAACTTGAGCTTGAACCGGACAAACACAAATTCATAAAAGAAATTTGATATTAAAAAGAAGTTCAATAGTAGTAAGAATTATTAATTCGATATATATAAAATATTGTGCAGGGTGTGACAAATGTATTTATTTAAGAACAGCGGAGGAGAGCCAATAAGCCGATTGGCATGTGGAATACGAGGCATCCCACTTGCTCTTTCGGTGGAGTTTTATAAATTCTAGGGAGGTTTCTTCCCCAATTTCTGCAACGAGGTGTAGATTTAATAACCCCAATTGTGTTCAACCTCAATTTATTATTGTCCGTGAAGAAGGAGACCATAATTTGCCTCAGCAGTCTAATTTGCAGATTAAACATACGAGCACAACCTTAATTCTTTGGAAAACGTATTTCCTGTTGGAATTAATTCTTTGTACGATGAAGGTCGAATTGGAGGCAGTACAAATATTTTGCACGAGTGTTAAATGGATTTTTAATTAAATAATGATATGCAACATTTTCAAAATTTAAGCGGGCTTGTGTACTTATTGGCATTGCCTTTTGGGTTGGCCCACAACAATGTTGTAGCTCTAAGGGGTATTCAATTTCACCTTTGGGGGGCTATTAAGCTCCAAAAGCAAGTCATTGCTCATAATGCAATGACCAAAAGAGAAAAGCAAGAAACAATGTGTGGTGTTAAAGATGATACAAATTTTAGCATGCGAGAGTGAAAAGTAGGGAGTATGGGAATTTTGTGTCCCTAAAGTTGAATTTGATTTTGGATTAGAATGAATTAAGGTCAAGGTTCTATTAATTAGAATTTGAAATTTTTTTTTGAGATAATATTACAAACGATGAATTTAATTCTTTCAACCAGTTAATATTATCCTATTATCAAATCAAATATATATATATATATATATTTGAGGGAGTATTCTTTACAATAAGTTTATCGATCCAATTATTAAATCAAAAAAAACATTTTTACAACAAATCAATAAAATATAAATATCAAATTAAAGAATATGGAAATACAAATTTTATAAGACCACAATCAAAATGCACACATAAAGTGCATACAAAAACGTACATTTGAATCGAACATGAGACCTTCCACATAATAAAAGTGACTGATGCCACTGGGCTTTAAGTCACTGGGCAACTTGAAAATTTGAATTGGCATATATGAGATGTCAATTTATGATCTCAAATAAATAGTCAAGAAGTTTATAATAATAGAAGAAAATAATGGCTGGAGTTTGATCACGTTGAATCCTTACCAAACTGGACTTATGAGTATATATACAATTTCAAATGATCATGTGAATGAAATATAATTTTATTTTTGCAAACAAGAAATTTGTGCTTACATATTTCTAGCATGCCAAGTGGGATAATTTTTACCTTCCATCTCTTCCCTTGATTAAGATTGAAGTATCAACTGGCCGCCAATACATGTGTTGAAATATCTCGTAAGTGATCAGGATTCATATATGATAATTTGTTACTATATAATTGATTTTTTCCTAATTTGAATTTGAATTTGAATTTATTTGAATCAAATCAAATTAACATAAAAAGACACAATTTCTGACTCTCTATATCATTATAATTTATTAATATTTAGGTTTATTTTTTCAATTGAAATAGTAGGGTTAGCCCATCAAAATTAAGGTGGGATTACATAATTACATGATTTATCTAATCCTTGAAAAAGAGAGACGCCCATCAAAAAGGGAGCAAAATGTAATGGGCTTGTGTTCTAAATTAGTTTGATCTCTTTCCTTTCCGATTAAGTTTGCGCAGTCAAAATCAAAAGTAACTCTCGAGAAATGTCAACTTTAATTTATAAGAATGATGTGTTGTTAAGTGAGATCATTTCAAAAATATTAAAGTGAGAAGATGGATTCCTAATTTAAAAATGTAAAACGTTCTTTTAGAAAATTTGCTTCAAAATCTCAAAAAAATTGCACTCAGTCAAAATATGATTTGATACCCTCATTTATTATTAATTAAAAATTTAAATGTTCTATTAATGTGCGTGAGTATCTTGTACCGTATTTCTTAAAAATTTACTAATATGACTATAGAATTTATATTAGTTCATCAAAGCAAACGTCCTATGAAATGCGTCAGGAGATAAAAGAGAACTCTAAAATGAATTTTTCTATGTATTTTTTCTTTCTTTTAATTATATATATATATATATATATACAGTCTACAAGTCCATCAAATTCAAACTTTAAATTCGTATATTATGTGTGAAACTGATGTTATTAAACCAAAATGACCACTTAACATAAATTACAATTTTCTTCAGACCTTCCTTTAATTTCATTGCGTTCAGGTGTTCATATTTTGAACTTCGCCCACAGATATTGAAGCTAGAAAACAAAGTATATAATCAAAAAAACACATAATATTTGAGTCCATTCTGCCCTCAACTTTGCTCAACCACTTAAGTGGTCCATAAAGTTTGCAAGCAAAAACAAATTCAGAAGGATCCAGAAGCAGCAAAAAGATATCCACAAATATCAGGTTTCAGGGCATGGGAAGTTAACCGATAGTAACAAGAGTCCAGCAGGAGTGAACATAGACCAACATTCTGTAGGGGGCTGACTCTAATTCAAACAGGCTCATCTGGGGTCAACTCAATGTGAAGGATCTTTATTTGTCCAAATGGGACCAATGACCCTCAATTTTTTGAGGCCCTCTGCTCCTAAAACCCTTCCACCTCTCTTTTAATTGCCAAAGTGTACAAATATTATGTGTATATCAGCTGGTCCCTCAGACAAGATGATATCAAGTCCCTGGTCAATAAAATCTCACACCAAACCCTGTCACTTCACTAGAAAGCTTTTTTTGAGTTTGTGGGTATATGGTAGACAAGGCATTTTTATGCGAGTGAGATGGATTTGAGTAAGACATATGTCTGTTGGTCTTCCCCAGTAGGAACAGCAGTCAAGGTCTTTCTCCAATACTGCCTCAATATTATTTTGTCATGTGGTTTATGCAATTTGTTATGGCTGCATCTGCACTAAAGAATTTGAAGTTAAGGAATTTAAATTATCCCAATATGAGAATTGAGGTTGGTGATTTCACATGTGCCCTTGTAAAAATAAATATTCTAAAATCCATGTGCTTTTTTTTTTTTTAATTCAAGTTAATTGACCACTCAATTCAGCTCACAACCCACTAAGTTTTACTTTTGGTTCATAACAATCAAAGAGTTTAGATTAGACCATTTTAGTCATAACCCATCTACCTACTAACAATCACCTATAAAACGTTTAATTGAGATTTATGATTATGATATCATACTTACTATTTTAAGTTCTCTTCCAATTATTTTACCTTTCTACTTTTACATTCTAAGTTGAGTGTTAGAAAATTTTCGTTAGATCCACCTCAAAGACCCTCAACCTTTTTGTGAATATGAGGACATATGTTCAATTCAACCTGGCCCTATCTTAGTTTAACCCACCCTGAGTATTCTAGAAGACTTCCCAAAACTATTAGGAGTATATTACAAATCTATCAAAATAAAAGAACTCAAAATGGTTACTAAAATATTTGAAAAGCATAGTAATTTAATTCAAACATATAAAAAAATTATTATTATGAAATTGAAACGATTAATTTAATCCAAACAAATACAAAAATTCGTGTCCCAGAAATCTTCTAATCCAATAAACACGGCCTAAAATCACATATTTGGGACATCAATTCTTAGACTTTTTTTCCCCTCAACTTAGGACAGAAGGCGCTACACAAATAATTTGTATAGGCCACTATGTTAAAATCCTGAAAATGAAATGGCTAATTGGTTGAGATCCCCCTGGAAAAGGGTCAAATAAGAAATGGGCTAATCAAAATAGCGTGCTTTAAATTTAGTGACACAATTAACAAGTGATATTAATAATTACATGCTCTAGTCTAATTCGATTGGTTTATGTTCTGAGGAATAATGTCCAATTAAGAATGTACTATCTGACTTCCACCCAGGTCAACTAGTGGCTCACATCAGCAATACCACCCCACCGCCATAAAAGGTTTCAAGAAATGCAGTTGATGATTCAGAGGAAAGATTGCTACTGGACATTTGATTGGTAAATGGTACAGAGGTACGTCCATATATATGTGGGCAAGAATTTATCTTAGTATGGCTAGTGAAGTCCATTCAGCGTCCTCCAAGATTAGACATTAAGGCCAACTGACAAAGACATTGCTGGTGGAGGACTTAGCAAAGTACTCTCCTTTTGTTATGACTTACGGTTTTTCCTCATTTCTTTTATTCAAAGGACTGTGTGGTACAAGGGCCGATCTTCTTGCTCAACCATCCATATTGTAAATGAAATTATCACGGAGGTTTTTGCTTGATCGTGTGACTATTACCATCGAATCGCGCTAGCTTATGACCCTAGCAGTTAATATAGTCGGAGAATCACACACTTCTGAGAAATTGATGCACTCATGCCCATAATGTTAAGTTCCTTAGATGGGTAAATAATGATATTTGAATTTTCCTTTTTCTAATTTTGTTACCACACTAATGGCCTGTTTACTTTTGTGTGCTTTGATTGGATAAGGGCCCACATTCCTCTTCATTCAATAGATATATTTTCTTTTGCGAACCCATGATTCAACCCATTATTTTTGGGAAGTAAGCATGATGAGAAATCTTGTCTCAGAGAAGGGATGGGCAAATCCGGCATTTGGATTGGTGAAATGAGACACAAGATGACCAGTAAATCCTTATTATTTGCATTGCAGATTACGGATATGCCCCTAAAATTAATTTAAGACTGTTAATTGTCATATAAGATATATGTATATAACTGAAATTCGATGTGAAAAAATTAGAGATTTCATTGAATTGATGTTTTGAGAATAGAAAATTGTGTATAGGCAATAGTATTTTGCAAGCATATGAGCGCCAACGCACTAGTGTGTTGACATTTAGACCCCAATGTTTGCAACATTGGCACAAAGATTGGTGCTTGAACATTACTGTTTTGAATCATTTTTGATATTCCTAGTACCCAAGTCTTGAAATATTTGCTCAAAAATTTCAATATATCTCGTCGAATGCATGGTTTGATCATTTCAAGCCCCTCGAATATTAAATTTCAAGTCAATCTTTGAATTATGTCTGAAGAAGAGCTCAAAATTTTATTTTCATGTGGTGAGAGTATGTTGGTAAATTTATACTTTATCCAACTATATTTTATCTACATATGTAAATATATACTTAAATTATCACTTTTCATCCCACGTAATAAATATAATATATTTGAATAAAATAATTCTAATCCTTGTCATCATAAAAAATTAATCTCATCATTCAATATTTCATTCAAAAAATAAATGGGGACTAAATGATCAATTAGATAAAGGGTTGCAATGGTTCCATATTAGATTAATGACTAAGTTGATTCGAAATTAATTCATAGCTCTGTTAAAGGGTCAATAAGATTGCATCAAAGGTGTTTTACATAATGTACAAGGATGATTAGTTTAATTTGAAATCAGGGACATATTAGGTTTATTGGGTTGAATTTCAATGAAGACGTACCTTTCGAAACTTAATTTAGTAAAGATTGTCGGATAAGTTAAGGCCATTCTCTATTAATTTAGGATAACAAAATGCCTATTTTTATGATTTTGTGATGTTGTTATTAATGGGAGGAGTGGATGTGGACCAATCATATATCTGACTTCTATAGGATGGTGATATGTGCATATCATGGACATGTCCCAACTTGCATAACATAAGATGGCAACATGTGTACATTATAAACAGATCATTTGCATGTCGTACGATCATATAAGATCAACGTAAAAAGATTATATGTATAAAATTTATACCCTTAAATTAAAGGCTACTGAATTATACACACCTCAATTTAAAACTCAAAATGTTACTTAAGGTCTCCCAAAAGTACCGAGGCCTTTGGCCAATAAAAGGATTTTGCCGCGGTGACAGCAAGTCACATCTTGAGCCTTCCGCGGCCTAGAAGAAAGATGCATTCTTTCGGCTTTCATAATCGACAATATTAGCCATTCAAGCAGTAGATGCAATAGTACTTGAGTTCTCTAGAAGCATGATATACCCTTTAATAACCAACACTGTTTGAGCAGGACTTTGGCTTGAATTATGGTCGACAAATAACTTTAATCAAGGTTGTTTGGATGGCGATTTACAAACTAAAATCAGACACAAAATACAACTTTTTCCCAACTTACGAGAATGTAAAGAATTTGCCTAACGGGATAGACACCATGAATCCCGTTTGTGGTAGATATTACAATAAAGAACAAACAACGAAGCCATCCCCACAGGAACCAGATCCCAAATCTTTAGCTGTTTCCTGCTCAAGAAGACGGAAGATTTGGTGGTGGGCGGCCTGCTGGCAGTAGTGCTGCCTGCTAAAACACAACCCTAACGATCATTGATATTTTAAATTAATAGGTATAGCCCACCATTAAAGTTCATTGATATTGAAACAAAATTGTTTTACAATTATGATGATTTATTCACCGATGATTTATGCTACATAACTAAAATAATTTTTTAAATTGATTGGTCTGATCAAACTTGATTTGATCATAAGTGCTGATTATTTTGACTGTTGATTAGATAATGTGGGCTCATAGCTTATAATATCTCAACAATACATTGTTAATCAAATGATGTATTATTAAAATGCTGTAAATTTATTCATTTATAGGAATGATTTACTTCGAAAACTTTATATCTTTTTACTTTTTCTCTAATTTGTTATCATCAATTAAAGAATTTTCATTGATAGATTCTCAAAAAACCTAAATTTTATCCGTAATTTAAAAACAAACTTTTATTTTGCATCAAGTTAACTAAGATCTTTAAGTGAATATTCACCAATTCAATCTTTAATTGAAGAATACACGAACTCAAATCAACATGTTTTTAGTAGTTATTGTTCTAATAATATTATCTTCATATGTATATATAAGTTTCGGGTTCGAATTTTAACAAATTCTTAGCATGTGTCTGTATGTAAATATTAAATAAAAAAAATCAACATTTTTAAGCTCAACTACTTGATGTTAAAAAGAGGCAAAAAAATAAAAAGGGAAAATAGAATAATATGTCCGGCTGGAGATTGGCTTTGGAATCCAAATCTTGTCAATCAAACCTTGCCACTTGCGACTTGTACTTGGATGCCTGGCCATCTTGTTTGACCCCACCTTGATCTATGAAAATCTGAATATAAGTGCATCACAATACCATTATTTCGGTTCAATTATTTGATCAGGGTTGTCATATTCTGTTTCTCATATGTGTTTAATACTATTCCTTGATTCAGGAATATAAATCCATTTTTTACTGTATAAATTGAATCATGATTAGCTTAAGTGTCACCTAAATTTGCATAAAAATTCACAAATCTTATGATATAATTGTAGTAGTATTAGACAAGTATAATAGAACACAATATCCTAGTATTCTTACTCTATTTTACATATTGATGCATGTTGACCAGCAACCAATCACAAAGGTTATATCCAACGATGTATAGATATTTGAAATTAAGTTATGGTTTCTCTATCAATTGTTATTTATTTTTAAGGCTTTATTAGGAAATATTACTTTTTTTAGATTGTAATTGAATCCACATATAATTAATAACAATAATTATCTTCTTTTGTAATAACAATCAAAACAATGTTCTACGAGAACATAATTAAACTACTCATAGTTGCTCTTGAGTGTGGAAAAAGGATCTAATCTCACTTACATGTCTTGGAAAATTTTTTACTTATTTTCCCAAAGTTGCATATGAACATTACCAGGAAAATGAAATTTCCCTGAATATTAGTGAAGGCCCAGTAATTAGGTTGAACTGGGTTTATAAGTTTAATTGGCCCAGAGCTCAATCGAGCCCAATTGCTATCAGATCCTAATACTGTGGTCCACAACTAATGAACTGCCCTTTTACTGTTCTCATATGCAAAGGATGATTCAGCCCATTACGATTTCTTGGTTCTGACCTTGTAAAAACATTGAGCCCATAGAAAGAAAAATTGTAATAACAAGAAATAAGGCCTCTCTTCTAAGAGTGTAAACGAGCTAAACTAAGCACTAATTTAGTAGGTTTAAATTTGGTTTGTTTATTAATTCACGAGCTTGAGCTCTAAAAAGCCAAGTTAAAGCTTGGCTAGTTGGAATAGACAATGGCTCGATGAGCCTTATCAAGCTTGACTTGAACAGATGCATTATAAAGACGCAGAAAGACTAGATTTGCTAAACTCGAATGAGCTTGAGCTTAAGTTCGTATAGATTTAGATTAACTAGATCTCATTTAGATTTAAAACAAAATCTATAATTATAAATCTTTTAAATAATTTTGTTCTATATTTTCCTAAAAATAAAAAATTGAATTATTATTATTATTATTATTATTATTTTCTTATTTTTATAGATTTTATTATATAAGCTTAGATTATAATTATATATATTTGTGTATATAATGAAAAAACTTGTTTAGACTCACGAGTTTTTCAAGCCAAATATTATTGAGCTTGGCTTAACTCGTTTGACTGACGATTTTGAGCTCAGCTCAACTCAAGCCAAAAAGATCGAGCCAAATTCGAACCGTTTATGAACCATCTCATTTATACCTCTACCCTCTTCTGAATGTCTTTGGAATTATGTCTCATTGGGTTGGAAATTGTCCGTACTTTGGAAAATTTATAGTTTATTTATACGAACTTTACATATTTCACAATTTTACAGTTATTCCTAAGATCATATTCGTTTAAAAAAAAGAGTCAACTATATGGACTTATGTGTCCCTTTTGTGTTCGTCCTATTTAAGCGAGAAATAAAAGGTAATAGTGAAATGTTATAAAGTAGGTGGAATTAATATAGATTCATATTAAGTAAAAATAATTTATAAGAACTCAAATTTCAAACGAATAAATTCAAACTTAAAGAATTTATCTAGTCTCGAAGCATGCGGGATTAAGGATATAAATTAAAAAAGATTTCTTATTTTTTACTACAGGGTTGTAATCGAATCTGCAGTTTTTAATAAGATGGGCTTCTTATCAATACGGTGTGATAGTATTTCGTTTTAATTCTACTTCATCCAAAAATAAAAAGCTCACACAATTAATTTCTTTTGAAAAAAATAAAAATAAAAGTGGATGCAGTTATAGTTAATTTCAAATTGTAGTATTCCAGTCCATGAAAGACGCCATGAGTAGGAAGATTATTTTTCTTTCACCACGCCGTGATTAACTCGTTTAAGCTGTACGAGAACAAGTTTCTTTTATCTATTGACTTTTAGACTGATTACTACTAAACAAAGTGAAATCTCGGAAATTAAGCAAAGATGAAAAAACTGGAAATAAAGAGCCATCACGTATATACTAATTAAGGCGATCTTGAAAATAAGAGGGAAAATTTAAAAAAAAAAAAAAAGGTGAAAAAGCTTTTTTAATGTATAAAGCATTTTCTGCTTTGTGGCTGTTGAATAAAGAATGTCTAAGGCGTGCCACAGATTGGAGGAAAGTTGAAACTATTGTGCAGGCAAAAAAGCTACCAATTTTTCCTGGTTCAATTACTTACAGCTCAGGCAGACCAATACAAACCCAAAGCTTATTTAATTGATAGTCCAGCACACCAGCTGCAAACTTTGAAAAAGTTATAGATTGCAATTGGACGAGTGAATTTGGATTTGGGGAAGAAATTCAGTGTTAAAAATTTAAAGATCAAAGTAGATAAATTAGAGGGGAGGATGTTTGGATGAGTTTATAAACTTCTAAAAAACATCTTACAAGATATTAAATAGATTACAAGATGTTAGAAAATGTTTGGTATGGATTTTTTTTTTTTTAAATAAAAAAGATTATGATAACATAAATAAGGTGCTAGATGTTATAAGCTCTTTCAAGAAAATATAAAGAGATTCTAATTTCAAAATTTTAACAAATTCCTTTAATTTTAACTATTTTAATTATACAACTGTTGTTTTCAATATTTTATAAACGTCAAAATATTTATTTTATTTAAATATTCAATAACTTACTTGAAAATAAGATCTAGTATCTGATAAGTTATAAAAATATCTTATGAACTATACGAATTTATAAGATTTTTTAAATAAATTTAATCAAATATCCTCTTAATTGTTGCTAATGTTTTTCATCCAACAGCATGTGGCCACAGGTCTTCATTAGATAGAATGAATAAACCCGTTAAAAGTCGGGAAATTTGAGCAGTAGTTGCTGTCAACGTTTTCCAGCGGAGAATCAGGAGATAATATGTTGAAAATAAAGCAATGTAGTATATAATTTTTCCCAAGTTTTTAGACTATGTTTGGTTCATGAATTTTGGTGAGGAAAAAAAAATATTAAAAAAAATATTTTTAACTGTTTGGTTGATAAAGAAAATAATAAAAAAACAAAAATTAAGGGAAAAATATAATATATCTAAGGAAAATAAATTTTTCTTACAAAATGACTAGAAAAATTAGAGAAAAAATTATTTGAACTCTGTCTTATTCTCCATCGCATTCATCACTCATCTTTTCTCCATTCCTTTCTTTATTATTTTCTTTAATAATAAAATAAATTTGAAATTTTATATTTCTTTTTTTTTTCTTTTTTTCTAATATTTTTCTATTTATCATCAAAATTCTTAAACCAAACATAGTGTTAAATTTCTCTCCAAAAAAATCTTCCTTTTGACCCGTGGAAGTGGAATCCTTATCTTGTTTTCATATGTTTATTTCTGGGATATATTTTCCTGTCGGAAGTTCTTCATAAAAATATTACTATCATTCTCTTTTCACACTTTATATGTTCCCTGTTAGACATCTCTAATTCAGTGTTAAGAATTCAAAGTTTAAAACAGCTAATTCTTTGTTACTACAATTTGTTTCAAAATCCAAACACTTGTGGTGTTAGAGAGTGTTCGATTCAGCGTAAAAGTCTTTGAAAATATTTTGCAAGCTTATTAGAAGTTAGAAAGTGTTTGATAAATTTTTTTGAAAGAGAGCTTATAAAACCATAGAATAAAATATTAGAATCTTACTAATTCTTTATAAAAAAAAATAAAGAGATTCTAACTTATTTCAAAATCTCAATAAGCTTCTTTAATTTTAATCATTTTAATTATAAAATTATTATTACTAACATTTTATAAGTTCCAACATCTTGTTTAGTCTAAATATTTTAATTATTTATTTTAAAAACCAGATTTAACATTTATAACCTCAAAAAACATCTCATAAATGTTGAAACTTAGAAATTTTTTAAAGTAAATTTAGTCAAAAAGCCTCTTAATTCTTTGTTGGATTGAACGAACAAACTTGTTAAAAGACGGGGAATTTGAGCGGTAGTAGTTGTCAATGTTTTCCAGGGGGAAATTGGGAGATAATACGTTGAAAAAACAATGTAGTATACAATCTTTCCCAAGTTTATGCAAGTTTGTCAACAAGAAAATCTTTCTTTTGACCCATGGAAGTGGAATTCTTATCTTGTTCTCAAAGCGCATAGGTTTCTTTCTGGGATACATTTTCCTGTCGGAAATCCTTCATCAAAATATTACTGTAATTCTCTTTTTACACTTTATATGTTCCCTGTTAGACGTCTAATTTTCAAGTAGAGAACCACAAGGGCTATAGGTAGAATGGTTCAAATTCTGATATTACCGGTAATATGTGTAGTTGTTCCCTAGTTCATGGACTCAAGCACCAACGAGTAATACAAGTACAAAATAAATATATCATAAAATGCTCAGAAAAAAAATGGTCGGATATTTTTCAATCAGCGAAAACCAAAGCAGAACACACACATTTTAACTGATATATCAAAAATCAGCTAATATGATATACATATATATATGCAGAGGCCGTCAACCTTCTCTTTAATTTGATCCATCAATTTTATAGCTATCAACTAAGGGAAAAAAATAATAATAATTACTCGTTGCCCCCCAAATACCACATTCCTGCTTAATATTCATTTAAATCAAAATCTTCTTTGTCCATCACTATCAAATTTGTTGTTCTTAGGGTGGAGACAGTTTTTAAGGTAACTGAGAACGTAATATGCAAATAAAAAGAGCCTCAGAGTTGTTGCAATGATGATGCAACGAATACAAATATAAAAACTGCTATTCATGCTACTAATTACTTTCCCCGAAGCTGTCTTGCCGATATTTGGTGATGAACTTTGGAACTTGACAGAAAATTTAGCCCCAGCCCCACAAAATTAAACAGATCAACCCAGAAAAGATACCACAGCTATTCCTTCAAGAAAAACATTATCAGGATGCATCAGCCCATGCGGAAAAGAGCGGCACTTGAGGCCTCATCTGGGCTGCTGCTACTGATGGGATCCAAGAACTCATCCCATTGGTTGGAAGTGGGAAAATTTTGGGCATTGCAAATTGCATTGGCTGGCAATTGTTGTGCCTATCTGGGCTGCCTTCTCTTGAGCTGCTCAGGCTTGTCACCAATGAAGAAGCCCCAGACAATTGGCTCAACGTCTTCCCAGCTGCAGGCTCGTCCACATCTTGCTGATCGGAGTTAATTGCCTCAATTCCAAGCATCATATTCACAGCAACAGATGAATTTCCAACGTTAAAATTTTCAACCTCAACCCGATGGGGGGAAGACTGATAAAGTGCCATTGTCCACTCTGATGCATCATTTTTGCTCTCTTTAGAGGCATTTGATGAGTTCTCATTAGATGAATTAGCAGCATCTTTGTTTCGCCTGGCCATTTCCCCGGAAAGAAGAGTATTACTTTCCAGAATCCTCTCTACTTCGTACCTTGATATGTCAAAGTTAGTTACAGCATTTACACCCCTAAATTTAATAGCAGCTACATCATATGCCTCAGCAGCTTCTTCCTGGGTGCCTGGAATTATATCAAACCAATTGTAAAGATTAGGACAAGAAATATTTAACAAAATTGCACTGATCAGAGGCTTAAGAATTAAAACTCACTGAATGTCCCAAGATAAAGATCCTTGTTTCCAGCCACTCGGCCAATTCGAGCTTGCCACCTCCCATGTTGATGATGTCTGCTAAAGAACAACACAAACTGAGATTTCAACATAAAGCAATTACCTTATTTTCATCCAAGAAGCATATCAAGACCTTGTCACTCCTCTGTAAATCGAAGCTCCCCTGGAGAAACCGCTGCTTTTCCTGCAAAATATTGTTGCAGTGTGAAAAGAAACTGTGGGAGAAAGGGGTGTGAAATATTGAAAGAGGCAAAAAAGAATCACCTTCTTAGGTGAGCAACATATTCTTGTCTGCTCATGTTCTTCATATGTTCGAGTTCTTGTTGGTAATTTTCCAACTACATTAACATTTGAAGAGGTTGATTTTCTGATTTCTTAAGGAAAAATGGTAAGTAAAATTAAATACAAACAAGGCACACCTGAAAATTGATATGGGTTGAAGGTCCCCAGTACTTGAGTGCTGCCAAATCATAAGCCCTCGCAGCCTTTTCTTCCATATCATATCCCCCTAAATCCGATATTCATAGATCAGTCCGGGTGCGAAGTGCAAGCATAGGCTCATTGATTTATAAACACCAAAGTAACAACAGATAGAATTGAACTGAACCCACAAAAGAGTTTTACCTAGGTAAACTGGAAAGGCGTACATATGTCATGTCCCAGGAACCAAGATTTTTGGGGGGCAAAAAAAAAAAAGAAAAGACAGGGCAAACTTAAGTGAGTAAGAAAAGAATTTTAAGTGATAAAAGGTGTGTTAGAAAGTGTTCAAATCACTAACCTTGCCTTCCCTTTCTACTTTGGCCTTCTTTCTTACAACTGTTGTCCCATAGATGGGCCTCATATCTTCCTGTCCACCGGTGCCTGGTGCACAGATCCACAAAACAATGACATTCTAACACTATACAACTAAAATTGTAACAACAATAGGTCATTGTCCACACAAGAAACGTTTTCTTCAACATAAGAACTGCAAAACATAATGTAATAAAAAGAAAATCAACCAAAGATCTAACCTTGTGACACCTCTGTACTGTGAGGTCCTTTGTCCGAATGTATCAATGGACTTCCTATGAACAATCTGCTTCTGATCAACCTTTTCAGGTCCCCTTTTCTTGTTCTCCAAGACAATGCAGTCAGCCATAGCAGGAGACGTTTGCTGTGAGCCAGTCAAACAGCTTGACTGGGAACCAGGGCTCATTGACAAGCTCAGAGGTCGTAAATCATCATAACCCCCCAATGAAGAACCAATTGGCCCAGATTCACCCCCATTTTCCTCCACACAAATCCCCATCTTTTGCTCCAATGAAACCCAATTTTTCATGGCAGATATTTCGTCATCAGCCATTGTTGGGACCTGAAGATTGAATTCTGCAAGCTGAGCTTCTTTAGGCTGGTAAATCTCTTGCCCACTAAATGCCGAGTATTGTGGGTATTCCTGAAGCTCAATTTGTTGGTTCCTGGAGTTTTCTTGGTGAGAGCTTAGAAAATCTTGGCCATTGTTGTTGGTTTGGTTTTCAGGGTTTTGATGATAGTACATGCTGTCTAGACTGAGAGCCATTCCTCCTCTGTCACAGCCTTCATAGTGATGGGTCCCCATTGTTGCACCCCCAAAGAAATCCTCCAGTTTTGCTGTGGAATTTACCATATCTTCACAGTAAAAAAGTCAAAGACAGTATATTCGACAAATCTAGACCACCATGCAAGTACAAAAAATCCCACAAAAAAAAAGAGAGCAAGTTCTGAATTAAACCTTGTGGTTGTGACCTGTTGACAGCTCCCATTAGGCACAGTGACCCGTCAGACTTAAGTGGCATCATAGTTAAAGGAGAATCAAAGCCAGCAGCATTTCCCCCTTCAACCCCATAGTAAATTCCTGGATAGTTAAAACTAGAAGAGAAACTCAAGGGGACTGCATTAGAAACTTCATTAGAGCAAGGCTGACTTTGATGGCACTCCATTCTTGAACCAGAGAGAGAGAAACCCAACCAGTTATTACTTTGATTGCTGTTATTTTCATCACTCATGGGCTTCATTTTTTTTTCTCTTTGAATATAAGGGAGATTCTGGGCAAGTTTTTTTTTTTATTTTATTTTATCTTGTTGCAAGAAAGCAAGTCAATCATTGGAAAGAAATAAACTAATCATGTCCCCCCCAACTCTCCTTACCTTCCCTCCATTTGAAAGAAACTGGTTCTTTTATTTTGTTTGGTGGCTACAGACTTCGAAGTTAAATAGAAAACGAAATCTAAAACCAAAATCTAGCCAAAGTAATGGCTGAATCTTTGGTCTCTTTCTTTTGCTTTTTCTCTCTGAAAAAGATTTCTAAAGAGAACGACGCAGGGCCCTTTAAACTAAACAAAAAGAACGAGTCGCAGCGAGTGATGCTGAGGATTCTTGCTGCATTAAAAACCATAGGGATCTGTGCCTGAGAAATACATTATCTTCTTTTGCTTTTATCTCCGCTCCTCCTCTCCTTTTCATTTTTCCCTTTCTATTGCATAAATACGTGAAATCCAATGTATATCTCTGCAGCACAGCAACTTAAATATTTCCTAAGTTTTTCCAGCCAAAACTTTATGCGATGACAAAATGCGTTGTGAGGTCCAAAGCCTGAACCAAAATATTACCAACTTGAGAACGCCAGTTGCTGCAGAAAAACAGCTGCTTATTACCTGGAGAAAACCGCTGCATAATCAGAAGAAACAATAGTAACTATATAGTATCTATGCACTACTAATGAATGATATATATAAAGACACCGTGAGTTGCAAGTCGCACCTCTTGCTGATATTTGAAATTAATTCTATTTGACATGAGGATTAGATGGCCTGTTTCTTCTCTTAATTCTATTTTAATTTACGTTAAACCGAGCAACCAACAATGACCAACACTACTTATTATGCCCAATTTCTATTTAGTCTCTCACTTTTTTTGCATTTTTTCTTCTTTTTTTTGTCTATTCAGTCGACTTATTCTTGTCTAAGCGTTCTTCAATAATAGTAATGAACTTATAATTGTCGAGAAGTGTAAAATCATATAAGTACGGTCCCCATTGTATGTCCTAATTAATTAGATATTTTCGCGAATTTTTGTATTTTCATGATTGATCTGACTAATACTTAAAAAGGTGTTTTGTCCTAACAGGGATAAGATGGAACCTATAGCATAAAAGATTAGAGCATGTGGGCCTGTGGCTATGAAGCACTATGTGGGGAGTTCTTAGCTCTTAGAATTAAAATAAATTTAGGAGAATATAATTATACATTGACAGGAAATAATTATGTATGAATTTTTTATTTCATTCTCTACTTCATTTTTTATTTTAATCTGATGTAAAAGACTTCATTTACTTGTTATGATTGAATTGGATATAATGCATCTCCAATCTAACTTTTTATATGATTCTAATATGCCAGGCCTTTATAATTTTGTGATCCAATTTTTAATCCAACAAGATAAGGGATTGTGGATCCCACCTAGAACGTGACATGTGGTATCAAGGTCAATATTTGTTTTTTGGTTATAAATTGTATTAATTAATACACAAGTTTTATTTCATTATTTAATTATTAATTATATAGTTTTCATTGATTTTTTGCATATGGTATATAATTTTTTATATAATTTCAATTAATTATTTAAAAAATATAAAATTAGCCAATAAATGTGTCATCTATTTCAGGTGTTGGTGTGTTTGAAATTTTAAAACATTTAGCTTTAAAAAGTGTTAACAATATGAACTTAGTATAGTGAAGTGGTTAAGTACCAAATGATGAAATATTTATACTATATACAAACCATCTACCCCCATTTTTGTATGTTTTTTTAGTGTATTTTCTAAAATGCCTTATTGTTACTTTTAAGCTTCTCTAATATATTTCTATTCAAATATTTACTTTTTTTTTTCTTTTCCATCTATCTTAATCTTCTTTTACTCATCAAAAAGTTTAAATAAATATATTGAAAATTATAGTTATACATAAAAAAATAAATGAATATTTTGCTCATTTTGTTCTATAAAATTTTAGCACATATATCAAGTGTGCCAAAATTGCTAATATAAACAATCCCTTCAAATTTGATTGTATTTGTAGTTGCATGAAATACATCATTTGTTTAGAAAATTCGGAATTAACTTATCATTTCAACTTGCCTCATCTCGTTCAAACATATTTAATAATTATTTAAAGCATTTTCTAGGTTCTTCAAATGTGGGTTTGTCTACTATGTTTGGGTAGAGGAAAATTGTTGGTATTGCAGGCAAAATAAATATTATATTGTTTAAAGTTTTAGATGGGTATTTTAGTTATCACAATAGAACATAATATTAGTTTAGTAAATTTAAGTATATTCTACATTATCAATACTTACCAACCAAAAAACAAAGGTTTATTTTTTGGGGATATCCATTCAATTTAATCTCATTATTGTAATCAAATACAGCCCAAATATGTCTTATTTTCAATTAATATTTTTATAAAAAATATTTAATACATATATTATATATTTATAAAGTAAAATAAAAATGAAATAAATCTGAACTGTCAAGGTAAGTAATTGGGGATTCTAGCTACTTACCTTAATTAAAAAGAAAAATAAAGGTTCTTTCTATAACAAATTTTGGTTGTTTCCCAACTAATCCTTGTTCGTTTCTAAGATAAAGACTTTCATGTATACAGTACAGATTTGACATTTTCATTAGCACTGCGCACGTATTATGTTTTTCGCAAGACTTGCAAAATCTTGACATAGATTTCTCCGGGAGGACGACAAACTCTCCCTCTCTCTCTCCCCAGGAAGTACATAAAGCACATAGACATGATACATGCATGGAACCAGCCATAGCCCTTAGCTGGTACTATTGGCTATAAATATAGGCACTACCTATTCCTGCATAGCTACTGGTCCCAGTTAATTGACAAGGGCTAAACGATGCCGTCTTCTTACAATTTTCCTAAGTGTATGTCCATTGACACAGAAACTCAGCAAATGGTGTGCAAGAAAAGAAAGAAATAAGGGAAAGAAAGTAGTTTGACTGGCTGGCTGGCTGGCCTCATGCTGCTTTTTTGAATTGTTTTTGGGCAGGACAGAGTATTGTACGTACCTTTTCTAAAGAGGCTGAGCTAGAGTTTTTAATAGCCAAATGTGGTTTTTGGGCAGTTCCCAAATCTTTAATAACTATGGTACATTGTGTTGCATTGTCATTCAGGGGCCAACGGATGTTGGAACAGTTACTAACGAGGGGATATGACCTCACAAAAATTGCATGTCCGACTCTCTCAATCGATACGAGGGAGGGTTTTGTTGATGGGTGAATTGTAAGTATTTTTTTAAATTGAGGGTTTTATTGTGCTATATAAATGGGTAATTTGTAAATAACTTTTCGATATGAACGCTCTGTCATTCTCTATTGATGGACAATTTGTAGGTATACTTATAAGTGTTGTAGGACCCAAGGGCATGCTCTGACTTTAGTGGTGATAAGTTTCAAGTCCACCTAAAATTCTTTTGTACAGAAAAGAAAAATTGTCATTTAGAATTTTATACCATTTTGATTGTTCATATTTGTTCCTAGAAAATTTCCGCTTGTCCCGCTAATGTACATGTGTGGTAAATGTACATACAGATTCCTCCAACTAAGAAAATATAATATTTTTTCTAACTTTAACCATCTTTTTTATTAAAATCCTAAACGCATTTTATTTTTATAAAGCAACTAAATTAAACCATATCAATCACACAATAAACAAAGTTTGAGATGCACACATAAAATGGATGAAATATTTCATAGGTTCTTTTTTTTTCGCCTTTTTTTAATTAATAAAAAAAAACGATCACTAGTTCACTCGTGAGTGAGCCCTTTAAATTCCATTAAATTTAGCTCACCTATATTAACAGCAACACAAAAGAAACACTCACAAGAAAGGAACCAGAAATTTTGCATTCCAGTCTTCAGATATGATGTAAAACCTTATAAAAATTAGGGTTTTTTTTTTTTTTTTTATCTTAATATTTAAAATGGTACCCCGAGGGTAGATATGAAAATTTGAGAACTAGGAAATGTCTTGCGAAGTTACTTCTTCAAGCGCTGGGTTTCAAATTAATAAGTTTGTGCAAATCATAAATATATTATAAAGTATGTGATTTAAACTTCGATGGTGTTGATGGTTAGTTTAAGTGATCTCTAGATGTATAAGTCTAATCATGTTTAGAAATTATTGTACCAACACATATTAGTGAAGGTTTTACCCTAAAAAAATTTTGATGAATAAGAGAGGACAAACAATTTATAAGTTATTCTAAAATTATCAATTTATTCAATATAAAATAACACCTAATATGAATAATAAGACAAACAAAATAAAAAGATATATATATTCTAGGAACAACTTACTGTTTGTAGGGTTCTAGCCAACTAGCCATCAAATGGCCAATTGAACAACAACAAAAAAATTATGAAAAAATTTTATTTTTCAACCAAGAAAATGTTGCATCATTTCATTATTGACTTCCTTTAACGAGGAAGTAGTTCTTGAGGAAATTTGTGGGGGAGTGGGGGAGGTGGAGGTCCCCGCTTTTTCTCTTCTTTGCCATTTAAAATTTAGATAAACATCTTTCTCAATAGCCTTTTCAAAGGATCTTGGGAATGATTGCAACTCCCTAATGTCATTAACGTACGAGGAGTACTGTTGTGCTCTCCAATATTGGGACACCGAATTAGAACGTAATACTCTCAACAACCCTAATTATGGTTCCTGCCCAAAGCCAGAATATATAATTGGAAAGCGTCTAACTTTGGGGCCAAGCAAGAATTACTGTATCCCTATAATAGCCAGATGTGAACCAATTTAGGATGTATATATCCCTCATCTTGCTCTATTTTGGCAGGCCAGCTTTGAGAATTTATTCTCAAACAAGTTTGAGTAATCATTTCAAATATGCTGCTCCTGATAGTTGTTATGTAATAGGGCATGCTGCTCTTCTATTATTTAAAGCCAGTGATTCATAGAATTAAGGTCATGTAATCTACATTTTTTATTATATTTCTATATGTGATGAGATTTTATATAAGATCGTCGTAATCTTAAATCCACTAAGGTGTTGCATGGCATCGTTAATTTATTGAAATAATACCTAAATATTTCCTAATATTTGGTTTAAACAAAATTAGAAGATGAGTGTCTTAAGTGCACAAATCTTAAAAGGTCAAAAATACTTTTATATTTCAGTAAAATATTCAATAAAAATTAGGACTCACATTTTTTTGTAACGGGTAGTAACTCAATTGGTCTAACTCGAATACGGACCCATTTTAAATGTCGTTGATTTTGAGAATATTCTACCGATGGAATTATGCCACGTGGCTCCATACCACACTGGGCTCTTGAAATTTCACCCATCTCTAAAATTATCTTGTCACGAGCCATTTGCTTTTTATCAGACAAAGACATGATAGTTAGAATTTTTAGTGAAAATACAAGAATATATGTCACCAATAATTGGTACGAGAGGAAATAATATTAAATAAAATTTTCAACATTTACCAGCAGAATCAACGAACATCAAGTCATGTAATTTGTTTGAACCAATGCAAGTTGTTTCATTTTATTGTACTGTATACACCAAAATATAAACAAAAAGGAAACTAATATAAACTTCTATCCAACTAGAATCATTAGATGATCGGGTTCTGCTGAAATGTGAAAAAATTATGTAGCCAATGCAAATCTCTCCGTTTATGAATTAGGTTTTTGAGTAGAACTAGTTAAATGGTTGAACTGTCCTTTTTGTGAGTCCGGAGGAGTTCTTTTGTCTTATTCAAATGCATCAAGATAACATGGATATACAAAGTTGAATAGTTTAAAATATCTACATATTTGAAATTATAGAAGAACATTAAGTTGTTGGGGGTGATCTAGTGTGAATTCTCCAACGCTCAACTCTGATCGAATAAATATAGACCATTTGAAAAGAAAATATTTGAGTGAATAGTTATAGCATACCTCACAAATATGGCCCATATATTTATACTTGGTTATAAATTTTTAAATACACAATAGCTAACTTGATGTGCACTTAATTGGAGCATCCACATTACTTAGTTTTGATTGAATTCAAGTTATCCGACCCAACGTCAAAAAGATGTGACCGAATCCTTCTTGTTAAGAGTACTTTTGACTTTTTTGGAGCCGATCACCAATCCTCAATATGAGTACAAAATTATATAGCAAAAGTAATTAGGTTGCATGCTGGGTTTTGTCGAATTTGATTGTATTTCCCTCAACTATGATTTCTTGCATTTGGAGAAAAGAAATTAAAGGCTCCGAATCAGTTCATGATAAGTTTTTTGGTAGAATATTGGCCCATCTGTTAAAAAATTAAAATAATAGACCAATCCGTTAAAGAAAATCAAAATTTAAATTAAAGAAAGAATGAAAAGAAAAGAAAATTGGAATAACACATTTTCTTCCTCTGCTGCTGGCAGGCAGCTTCCAACGAACTGAATCTCAAGCCGTTTCCTTTCCCTTTCCTTGTTTCTTTTCTGCCGTCTCGTAGCCATTGTCCTCGATCCCTTTCTGTCTCCTGTTCATTCCTTTTAAAAAAAAATTTCAGACCTCATCTTGACCATTCCGGTGTTCCAGTTTGTTATGCGATATTGTAATTATCCGATTTATTAAATTGTGATATTTCGACCATGAATTGAAGCTACATAGTCATTCGAAACTCAAAATTGTTTATTATTAGAGCAGTGAAATATCGAAGTCTATTATCTCTTCAGAAATATTGTTTCGACAAATACATCAACGTTTCGACAAGACTTGTCCCAAATTGTTGAATGTTGATATAAGAAGTGTAATAGTAAAAACAGGAAACTAAAATCTTTCCAACAGCAAAGATGATCAATTTTAACAAGGAAAGATTTAATCTGTGATGAACCAAAGTGGACAATTATATAAAGCAGGTTAGCGTTGGTGACATCGTATCATTAAACGTAAAAAATAAGTGAAATGAGAAAAAATATTTTAGCGATTTCCAAAACAAAAGAAAGGTGCGATTGAAAAGCCAAGATAACAATGACAAGCTACACTTGATTGATTTGGATTGACCAAGTGAAATATGAACTAAAATTTCCCAACAATAGATCATTTATCTGCGTAGGTAGCAACCAAATACATGTTAACAATAAATTCAGCATAGAAGCCAATTTGACATCTTTATCATTACCCCAAATTGCATCATCATCATCAAGAGAAGAACCAACACCTTTAAACAACCACCTTGTTCAACTTAAATCTTTTGGTAAAAAATAAATCTCTCACCCATAGAGGAGATTGGGATAGAAAGTTAAACAACCCAGTCATATGACCAAAAGTGATAGTTCTTGCGGGATTAGGACTCAAAACTTTGCTTGCTACATGCCTAGCAAATACGGTCGCATCCGTCGATCTCCCACTTTGAGAGGCCGTTGCTCTCTCTGCTATAGAATCTTTAAAGGCCTTATAAATTTTCCAATCATAATCTTTCAATCTACCCATCGAATTACTCCCAAAATTTGACCTTATAGCTCCCGGATACACTAAAACCACGTTGATATTAAATGGCTTGAGCTCCACACGAAGGGCATGCGAAATGGCATGCACATAGGCCTTGCTAGAACAATACGACCCTGTCCAAGGGGTCGGAACTTTCCCAACAACACTCCCTATGTTCACTATGCTTCCGCTTCTTCGGGCAACCATGTGGGGCACGACTTGCTGCACCATCCTCAACTGCCCCAGCGCGTTGATTTCGTATGCCTTCTTGATCGCATCCAATGGGAGTTCGGCTAGTGGGCCCGGGCTTCCAATTCCAGCATTGTTGATCAAGACATCAATCTTTCCACATTTGGAAATCACATAATCTACGGCCTTTCCAGCGCTTTCATCCGAGGACACATCGAGTTCTAGTGTCTCAATCTCATCAGATTGCAACTCTGCAAGATCGGACATCCTTTGCGGGATGTCCGATGCGAAGACCTTACATTTGTGCTCGGCAAAAGCCTTGCAATATTCATAGCCAATGCCGCCTTTCGCACCGCCGGTGACCAGAACAACCTTACGGTCATCACTCATTTTTACCTTTTTTGCTTTGATTAGGTCTAATTAATTTCCAGTGTTCCTCGGAAGATATAGCTCTGAGTTCGGTTATGTTTATTGTTTATTCCTCGGGAATGTTTATTGTGTTTGTAACTTAGAACTAAACTTCAGAATATTCTGCGCTTATTCGTGATTGGCCGGCTATGGTTTTTGATTGATCAAATTTTTATGTGGGTAAATGACAAGACAGCACGGCGCGCAGATATGGGCATATGCATTGAAGTTTGCTAGATTAATCCCTTTAGTACAAGAAAACGATTCTGGAGACTGTAGAGACAGTTTAGTATATAGAACCGAGGAGAACAAAGAAGCCATATAACTTTTTTAGTTGTCAAAAGCTTAGGCTATGTTTGTTTACAAATTGTCAATCCAATTTCTAGTTCTTAAAATATAAATAAATAAATTATACACGTTCTCAGTTTCACTCTCAAAATACACCTAAAAAGGCCCAAAATATCTTCTCAATTTATTTACTACTTATTCCCCAATATATAGTCCTCTCATTTTTTGTCCTCTTATTCAATCTATATATACACATACATAAATAATTTTAAAAAATTATTGATATGTGATATGGAATAATGTAGTAGGCCCAATAGGCCCAACATCAAATGAGATAGTCTAGGAGGCCCAATATCAAGTCTGTTTGATCAACCGGTATCGACCTCACTTGGTAGGGTCTGCGGTCGATCCGCATCGACCTCAGGACCACTCCAGGCATTCCGATAGTCAGGTTTGGTCGACATATATCGACTTCAAGACTCACTCTGGCGTTGACTTAGATCTCTGCCGCATTTATTAGTCTAACAGGCTGTATGCCTTCGCATTAATGACGCGTGATAACCGGTATAGTTGCTGCCACCAACTCTACCAACCTTACTACCACCTTTGGCAGAGAGGCACCTCTAGAGGTACTGTTTATCTGGGAAAACAGGAGATTTAACCACCTGGAAAGTACCGGGATATGGACATTGAATGACCACCAAACCCCTGGCAAAGACAAAAGTCAGTACACCTGATAAGGGCACCAGGGTCAAATCACGCATGGATAAGGCTATAAATACTTCAGACTCAATTACGCTCGAGGTAATGCCCAATACGCTATAAGCCTTATAAACTTTCTGTATTCTATTCGATCTTCATATCTCGACTAAAACTAAATTAAGCATCGGAGTGCCTTAGTCGGGGGAACCTCGTCTAGTTTAACGTGTGTTGTGGTTGCAGATCTCATACCGCGAGAGATATATAGCTTTGAGTACTCGACCTTCCTGATCGAATCTACCCCAAACACTACCCTTTTATATACGCAACTTTCAGCCGTATTAGTTTTGGCGTCGTCTGTGGGAAACCATTGAGATTGCAGCGAGAAAAATGGTAAACACACGCAAAGCAGTATCTGGGAGGGAGGAGAACATGAGGTCCACTTCTCCACGTCTTCCTAACCCCCAGCAAGGTACATACGCTCTAGGTACCAGCTCCCCTTAGGAGCAGGTAGTGACACTCACCATGCCCCAGTTCATGTAGCTGATAAGTGAGCAGATTTCAGCTTAAATATCAGCCCAGCTATCTACTGCTTTGAATAGGCACACTACAATGCCCGCTCCTACTGCCAGTGCAATTTCGCAGCTGCCCTCACCGAAAAATAGGTCCCCTGAGAACAGCTGCGGCCATTGAGAATCCAAGCAGCCGCCTGCTAGGCGCGAAGTCAATCCCAAATGCCTGCAGAAAGAGAGAAGATGTTTAGAAATACGGGAAGAGGTAGCGGACTCGGTAGATCACACCAGACCTAATCGAGCCATGTAACACGATAAGGTCGAATGCTCTAGGCGTGACTATTGCGAAGAGAAAGGAGAATCTACAGACTTTGCGCATCGGCCCATTCGAGCCTCGCAGCGCGATAGGGCTAAGTGTCTTAGACCAAGTCTTGATCAGAATGCCACCCAGGTAGATCGGGATGAGTGGAAAGAAGTATCCCATCAAGTCTAGCAACTGAACAGACTCCTCGATGAGATTTTGAGGAGAAACACCGACAGAGCACCAAACTTAAAGGCTTTTCAAAGATCTCATCGAGAGAGAGGGTCCCCATTTATTTAGGATATCATCGACGAATGCATCACCGTGGATGTTAAAATCTCTATTGGTCTGTCGAGGTATGATGATTTTACTGACCCCAATGAGCATCTCACGCAGTTTGAGCACATGATGTAGCTGCATGGACACAATGAATACATCCATGCCAAAATATTGGTGACCACCTTCCAAGGCATCACACTAGACTGGCTTGTGAAGCTTGAACCATCATCATTTTACTCCTATGACCAGTTGTGTGATAAATTATTGCACCAGTTTACTAGTAGAAGGAAGGCTAAGCTCCCCTATACCCACCTCCATACCGTCAAGTAAGGCGATGGGGAGTCCTTTCGTGATTTCTTTACTAGATTTAACATGAAAGTCCTGAAAATAGATAACCCCAGGATTGAGTTCTTGATCGACGTGTTGTTCCTGGGGCTTAAGCATAAAGAATGTGCCAATGCTTTGGTGTGGGAACAGCCCAGGTCTATGGAGGAGCTGCTCGACCTAGCAGAAAGGTATATAACACAGGAGGCAATGAACAAGCTCAAGTTTGGATCCTCCAAAGTCGAGAAGAAAAAGAAGGAGAGAGACGACCAGAAACAAAGAGAGCGAGGTCGATCTCCGATCAAGCACTTCCATGACTATACACCATTGAACATCCCAAGAAAGGAGGTTCTTTACGCCATCTAGCATGATAACCTCCTTAAAAAGCCTAGAAAGATGATGGAGACTAAAGCCATGAAGAAATCAAAGAAATACTGCCACTTCTACAAACAGAAGGGGCATGGCATGGATGAGTGCTTCAATCTCTAAGATGAGATTGAAAGGGTGATCAAGCAGGGCCACCTCAAAAAATACATAGCCGTGGACATCCAGACTAAGGAGGTAAAATTTAACAAACTCCCCGTAGAGAAAGGTCGGTTAGCCCCAAGAGAGAAGATAAAGGAAAAACGTCTACCCAGAAAGATTGCCCACCCATCAGAGGGGTGATTGACATGATTACAGGAGGTCCCACTGGTGGGGACTCTAAGTCCGCTCAGAGGCAAACACAGAGGAGGCTCGAGTCCAATAAAATTTTACCTGTTGAGAAAATGTTTCACCTCACAATAAGCGTAGAACCCATTTTATTTACTGATGCCGACCTAGCCCACCTCGAGGGCAGAAATGTCGACCACAAGATAGATTGCCCAATGGTTATTTTCATAAAGATTGCAAACTTTGAGATGCGCAAGGTTCTGATCGACAACGACAGCTCGATGAATGTCATCTTCTTATCTACCCTAAAGAGGATGAACATGGGCAAGTTGAAGTTTGAGCCTGTGCGCACGCTGCTAGTCGAATTCGAGAGGTCGGAGATCATACTAGAGGGGTCGATCGACTTGTCCACATCTTTTGGAGAGGCTCCTTAAAGGAGAATATTAATGCTGAATTACCTTATGGTCGACGCCCCATTTGCTTATAATGTCATCATTGGCCAATCTGCCCTCAATGACTTTTGTGCCATCATGTCCACTTATCATTTGAAAGTCAAGCTTCCAACCCCAACCGGCATGGGTGGGTGAGCTTTTGTGCAACCTAAAGGAGGTATGGAGATATTACAACATCTCGATCGAGCCAACTAAGCAGAAAACTCAATCGCAGCTGAAGACTTTAGGGGACGCCTCTATAACGGAACCTAAAAAGACCCAGGTTAGCAAGAAGTGAAAGCTGAAAGATACCAAAGTGGAGCCTGTTGAAGAGTTTAAGACCATTGAGCTTGAATAGAGTAACCCCAAAAAGACAACCTACATTGGAACAGACTTGGGCCCCCGTTTGGAGTGTCTCATGATCAATTTTTTAAGAAAAAATATCAACTTCTTTACTTGAAAGGCATTCGACCTGCAAGGGATCGACCCTAATATCATTGTGCACCGCCTCAAAATTGACCCCTCATACAAGCCGGTCAGACAAAAGATAAGGACGTTAAATGTCGAGAGGATGTAAATCATCGAAGAGGAGGTTAGAAAACTCTTAGATACAGGGTATATTGTAGAAATTCAGTATCCCTCTTGAATTTGTAATGTTGTCCTAGTCCCAAAAACTGAGGGACAGTGGCAGATGTGTAGTGATTTTACTGATTTGAATAAAGCATACCCTAACGATCCTTACCCTCTACCTCGAATAGATTTACTAGTCGATTTAACTGTTAGGTGTGAATTGTTAAGTATGATGGATGCATTTCAAAGCTATCATCAGATCTTTATGGCACCCAAAGATAGAGATAAAACATCTTTTGTTGTTCCTATCGGGTTATGTTGCTTTCTTGTCATGTAGTTTGGTTTGAAAAATATCGGCGCAACTTATCAGCGATTAGTCAACTTTATGTTCAAAGACGAGATTGAAAAATCGATGAAAGTTTACATTGATGACATGATAGTCAAGACAAAAAAAGCCTAAGACCACTTGCTTGATCTCAGTCATGCTTTTGGGATATTGAGGGTGTTTGGATTGAAATGGAACCCGAATAAATACACATTTGGGGTTTGAGGAGAAAATTTTCTGGGCTATATGGTCAGCTCAAGAGATATTGAGGTGAATCCACAGAAAATTCACGCAATCTTAGATGTCATCACTTTGAGAATGGTTCGGGACGTTTAGAGGTTGGTAGGGAGAATCGTGGCTTTGGGAAGGTTCATCACAAAATTAGCTGACAAAAGCCTCCCCTTTTTCAAAATTCTCAAAAATGCCAGAAAGATGAGTTTTCGATGAACGAAATAGTACGATCAGGCGTTGATCGAGTTGAAGTAGTATTTGGCCTTACACCTGTGTTGGCAAAACCAAGTTGGGAGAAGTACTTCAGATATAATTGATAGTCTCGAAAGCGTCGATTAGTTCAATACTGGTATCAACCCGGGATGGCAACCATTGACCAGTCTACTATTGCAGTAAGTTACTTTAAGGGCCATAACATAATTATTTGGAGATTGAGAAATTTGCGTTAACCTTAGTGATCGCTGCTCGAAAGTTGAGACAGTACTTCCAGTCTCACTCTATCATAGTGCTAACAAACCAACCATTGAAGCAAGTGTTGGGGAAGCCCGATATATCAGGCAGATTGACCAAGTGGGTGATCGATCTTGGGGAGTTCGACATCAGTTTTCAACCTCAAACGGCCATCAAAGCGCAAGTACTTGCCGACTTTATTGCAGAGTGAGTCAACTTGCCCGACAAGAGTACCCAGCCTCTCTTGTTTGGACTTTGCACATTGATATCTGGGGGCAAAATTAAGGTCGTTCTTTGCTCCCCAAATGCTGAGGAGTATGATTTTGCAATCAAACTGGATTATATAGTCACAAACAATGAGACTGAATATAAGGCCCTGCTGGCAGAAGTGAGAATGGTGCTTGAGCATGGGGTCGAACACTTGATTGCAATTATGGACTCTTAGTTAGTGGTGAAGCAGGTTAAGGGAAATTTCAAAACCAAAGAACAATCGATGACCCGATACCTGGCCGAGGTAGAGAGGTTTGCGGTAATCATTCAAAAGATTTACTCTCAGCTAGGTCCCTTGATCTGAGAATAAACGGGAAGATGCCCTCTCCAAGTTTGCCAGCTCTATCAGAGGAATAAGAGATAAGAAAATCACATTTTTGGTCTTAAACAGGCTATCAATTGCACTATCTGATGAAAATCTTAAAACCATTGAGGAAATAACTATTTCTTGGCGGACCCTAATAAAACTATAACTCAGCCAAGGTACTATCCCCGGTGATAGAAATGAAGCTCACCGTCTTCAAGGTCAAACCTCCAAATTCACTTTTGACGAGCACAATCAATTATACAAGAGATCCTTCGTCGGACCCCCCTTAAGATGCTTGGATAAGGATCAGGCGTTGGAAGTGTTATAGAATGTTCATGCAGGCATGTGCGGCAACCATTTTGGAGAGAGGTCCCTTGCCTTCAAAATAATCAGATATGGGTATTTTTAGCCAACATTGTTGAAAGACTCAATGGATTCGCACGCAAATGTGCATCATGCTAAGTTCATTCCAACCAGCCGTACCAGCCAGCCGCGCCAATGGTTAATGTCCAGATTTTCTGGCCGTTTGATCAGTAGAGAATCAATATACTGGGCTCTTTATCGAGATCAACAGGGTAGCAAAAGTTTATTATCGTAGTAGTTGAATATTTCACCAAGTGGGTTGAAGCTGAGGCTATCTTTAAGATAACGGACGTGGCCATAAAAAGTTTTATATCAAAAAATATCATTTGCCATTTTGGCCTGCCCAAGGTACTTATTTCAAATAATGACACTCAATTTCAGAGTAAGAGCACAAGAGGTTGGTGCGAGGCCTTGGGGATTGCACAATATTTTACATTGATGGGCAATCCTTAGTCGAAGGGTCAGACCGAGGTGATCAACCGAACTATCCTTGACCAATTAAAGGCCAGAATTCAGGACATCAGGACAAACTGGGCAGATGACCTACTTGGCATGCTATGGGCTTACAGGATAACTCCCCGAACAGCCACCGATCATACCCTTTATAGCCTAGTGTATGGGTCGGAAGCTGTCATACCTTTAGAATTAATCTAACATACTGCTCGGATTATCTACTTCCACCTACTAAGAAACACATCGAAGCGAAAGCTGGATCTTGAAACTATTGACAATCATTGATAGGAGGCTTACAACACTATACAGTGCTACAAATCGAAGATGACCCAGAACTATAATAAAAGGATCAGAGAGCATCGTTTCAACGTTGGGGATCTTATCCTCAAGAAGGTGGAGGTCTTCAAGAACGTAAGCAAGCTCAAACCAAAGTGGGATGGGCCATACTCTGTTATCAAAGTAGCAAAGCACAATGCCTACAGGCTGGCCAACATGTAAAGAGCGAAACTCCCCCGCTCGCGAAATGCCATCAATCTCAGGACATTTTATATTTAAAAATGTATAGTACTTGTCCTTGCGGCTCTTTGGCTTGAATAAAATTGCAATTTTATTAGCTTAATTGTTA
>JACGDI010005775.1:941783-959516 GCA_014898725.1 Jacaranda copaia
AAGCAATAACAAAATAATTGTAATCAAGGCCAACTGGAAAGGGGAAATTAAAGGTACGTAGGGGGTACTTGCCAATGCCTAACCCCCACAAACACAGACCGTGGGACCAGCCAATTAAACGACATTTGCACAATATTCTGCATAATTGCTGCTATCAATCATTGATCATTGTGCCAGCCGAGTGTTTTTTACTGGTTTTAATTCCAGAATATTTAAGTTAATTTATGATGGAAGAAAGATTCCATATCTCACAAATGTTTGTATATGATGTTTTCTAATACGACACCAAAGGAGAATTTTCATTACTAGGTATTAAATTTGAGGTGACTTTTAGCAAAATGTGTTTATTAGTTAACATGAACATGGATGATACTTGATCTCCTCATACATTGAGGAGTCAAATAATATAATTTGCGTATAATTTCATCTTCACTTATCAATCATTAGATAATTTTTTTAAAAATAAAACTCCTACAGATACATTTTGATAGAACGATAAACAATATTGCTAGACGTCCATGACGACAACAAATTTGGTAATCATTAGACTTGCAATAGTAACAAAAATTAAAAAATAAAATTTATCATAATTGTAAATATATTCTTTCCATCACTAGAATACGTGATAAGATAATGTTTGTAGTTTATAAAATGAGCCATTTCTAAGGACATCTGAAAAAAACAAAAATAAAAACAAAAACGCTCAATTAAAAAATGTAGATCATTTTTATTTCTTGTTATTAATTAGGACATACGTATAGAGAGAGTTTGTTTTGACAAATTAAAGGCAAAAACCTACCACTTACTGCAGGTAGAACCAAAACAAAATATTCTTTTATTCCTTGTGCCCGCATTAGTATTTCTCAAAGTAAGTATATATAAAGTTCACCCTTTCCCATCTAATAAAAAATAGAAAATAAAATTAAAAAAGAAAAACTCTATTAATTATTAATTGTAAATTGATGATGCTAGAATTACTGTTCATTGTCCTTTATGCTCATACTATTATTGGTAGAGGGGCCAATCAAATGATGTAAGTAGGGAATATCCGTTGCACCTCCAAATTAAATTCCTTTTCAAAGTTGGCCACTAACATAGAAGCCATTGACAATTTTATCGTTGCTTTAAAACACTAATACTTTAATTAATTTAATCCAATTAGTCGTTAGTTTTAAATGGTAATGACGTGTGAATTAATGTCATTTTCTTTTCTTTTGCATGGGCTTGATCGGAATTTGGACTACGTCTTAGTGGGCCCATTCAATTATAATCATAAATAGTTTATTTATCATTTATTGAAAGATTAAAGCTTCCAACTTTTTCTTACTTAATCCAAAACTAGTCAAGTTTAATAAAGAGAAAAGGTGGGTTTAGCGAAAAGCATCATTTTCACAGTCCCTGATTGATTCTTTAATTATTCAACATTATGCTTTTATTTAAGTTTCAATCCATTTCTTTTTCTTTGGATGTGGACTGGGATTGAGACAAAATTAAGTATGAAACTGATTTCTAAATAGAAGATTTGATACAATTATTCGTGCAATTATAGGTAAAAGTAATATTTTTGATGACATAGTAACAAATGATAGTTGTTGTTAATAAAACTACAAAAAAATAGGCATCCACTGCATATATATATAAATTGTTACAACATTAATTTTGTAACTATAGTTACAAACTATAGCTATACATTTTCATAGCAAATATATATTTTTAAAATTATAATCAACAAATATTATTAGTTGTCAATTAATAGTCCTAAATATTTAAAATGCAAAAAAAATAATTATGTATCATCCGTAGAAAAATTAATATATATCTAAATAAAGAATAATCATCAGTTACAAATTAGTCGTAGTAAAAATTAATTACAAGAATATCTATTTTGAAAAAATTATGAATGTATAGTAGCAATTAAGAATTGACCATAGTTGATGACCAATTTTTTATAGTGTGATGCATTAAATGATAACAACATTTTTGTTATACTATAAAGAAGGCTGTGACAGGTTTGACGATAACAACAACTAATATGATGACTATAGAGATAACAAAAATTGTCATTAATTATTTGTAATATAGTTTTATAGTTATTAAATATCTATTACTAATTTTAATTAAATTTAAACACAAATTCTTTTTTATGTTACAAATTAAGTAAAACGTTTTCGATTAATATATATGTAGATATTAGTTAATTATAACTTTCACATTATTACTTTAATATTTTACCACTAACATTTTTTATTTGTTGCATTGAAAAAAAAAATATATTTCTAAGATGACTACATATAGTACATCCACTATTGTAATTCGGGGGCACAAAAGGGTACATCCTTTACAATAATTAAATTTAATGCATAACGTAGCATATATAATTGAAGCAAAACATATAATTAATAACATATATATGCAACTCGCAATCGAAGTGGGGATTATCTAGAACTCATAGAAATATACACTGATCAAACCAAAATTTAAGTAAATGTGGCATTTCATATATAGAACTAAGTATAGCTAGCAATGGACAAGAATCTGAAATCCAAGAAAAAAAAATTAAAAACAATCACTACAAGAAAACATTCCTTCGATAACAGAAAAAATGTGATAAAAAAGATTCTGTCACAGTTTAAAGACAATTATAATGGATTTTTTTATGGATTACTGATCAATTTAAAAAAAGTGAGTAAAAATATATTAGTTCTGATACTTGTAACAGATATGAAGAGTTGTCACATATTTCAGAACTCTAGATATGATTATTCAATTTATGATGAAAATTTTATCATAAAATTAGTTTTGTAACGTACTTTATTTTCATTACAAAATTAATCAATGACAAAACATATACTAACGAATTTTTTTAAATAAATTTTATTAAATTTGTGACAGATTTATTTTATAAATTCGTTAGTATATGTTTTGTCATTAATTAGCTTTGTAACAAAAATTAAATATGTCATAGAACTAATTTTGTGATGGAATTTATATTATGAATCGAAAAATCATATTTAAAGTTATGAAATTTGTAATGGACTATTCATATTGATTATACTCTTTATATTCATCACAAGTATCATAACTAATATATATTTTTGCTTATTTTTTTTTTAAAATTCGTTAGTAATCAATAAAAAAATCCATTACAATTATCTCCGAAGTATGATGGAACCCTCTTTGTCACAAACCTTCCATTAGTAATGGAGTATTTTCTTATAGTGAATAATGTTGTTATATTGAAAATAAAAATTAAAATAAATGAAAATAAAATTAAAAAATAATAAGATATTCACTTTATAGGTATTGTCGACACATCTAAATCGAAACAATATTGCTGTTATATTAAAAATATCACATGCAAAACATAAAAGCTCACATGGGCCTTCGGACATGTTGTCACCGTGCGGTGGCTATTTTAGTTTTCGCCATTTGAATTATTGTTGGTTCTGAAAATTAAGTTGTATTGCTAGAATTTATTTTTAATTTGAACAGATTAATTTTAATAAGTCTAAAAGACAAAACGCCAGTCTGATAGCTACATATACATTACTTTTTTGCATGCATGCATGTAAGCACGATGGTTTTATTAAATTCGTTTATACATTTCTTTGAAGAAATAATCGACTATACATTATTCATTATCAACAAAATTAAAACTAACATAATGTATAATTTTAATTATATAGACAACTATATAGGACAAACTGTTATTAAAATAGAATAAAACACTATCGTCGCTTTGATTTAATACTCAAATCAGTAGTGTGTGTATATATATATATATATATATTTCTGCGCAAGGCTTACCAAAAACATATTCAGAACTACCCAAAAATCCGTCCTTTTCTATTATCGCTTGGAGTATAAAAACCAACGGCCCGCAAAAACAACTATAAAAATGAATTCCGACAAACACCTACATATATTGGGGAGATTCCAGTGGAAAACTTCTTTATAGTCAAAGAGTTAATTTGGAAATTAATTTTATTATTGTAATTGTTGGAAATATATAAATATTCACCAGTGTATGTATGAAATAAATAGTAGCATAATCAGCTAACACAGAACAAAAAATATCAGAATTGAAGATTAAGCAGTCAGAAAGTTGATAAAACAAACCAGGGACGATAATTGGCTTAAAACTTTAATTGAGTCAAGGTCTATGCAAACGCAGCTTCTTTAAGATTTTATTCGCCTCCTAACGGTAATGAGGACTCTTGACGAACAATCTATCAAGATATAACGACCCAATCAGGCAAAGGCTATACTCCAATTATCTAGACTCCAAACCCTTAACTGACCCAAACCTCTATTTTTATATAAGAATGAATGTCTTGTATGCTTTGAATATATGTTGTATGTTTTTCTAATGAACAATGCATGTATATACCCCCACTTATAGATGCTAGGTGCTTAATAGCATTAGTCATGATCGTATACCTATCAGACATGTTACAAGTTGTAAATAAAGGTTATGATCTTTAATTTTAAATATTAAGTACATAATTATAGAAATTCAAGCAAAAGGACATGGCTACAACTATTTGAAACTTTCAGACATGACCATTACCATTAGGAGAGGAATTTTTTGAATTTTCGGATATGACCATTAGGAGAGGTCGGTCTCAAAACTGAAATAAAAAATAATTATAGAACGTAATTAATAAAAAAAATATTTGATTTATTTGAAATAATTTTTTCCTACTGCACCTGCACCCCGATTTGAGCTGGACGGGCGGGCGGCATGCACGTGTGGTTCATTGCAAACAAACCCAAATTCACACTCATGTAGGTTCTCTCCCCTCCAAAGACTTGGGGTATCCCCAAATGGGTCCAACCTCTTAGGCTACACCCAAGTTATTTATCTAGCTCAACTCTAGCTTTGGATTCTAACATGGAAAGGACACTTTCAAGATATCCATTCATATACATGTTTTAGCTATTCCTCAACTCATTCTCCATTTTTTGGCTCAATTTTCTCATTCACTTCCTCATTAATTTTTGGCATATAACCACTTAATAAGCATTTACTCAATAAGATGAAATTGTTAATTTAGAGTCATTAAATTTGACTTTATGAAACTCTTATTAAATTCTAATCAAAGTTGGTGAGTTATCACTCACAAATATAAAAAATCTCATCACCATTCGTATAATTGAAGTTTTTTCTTTCTTCAACGTACACTCCCTAAAAAATCAAATAAATTAGAGATAACTCATCTTTTTTGAGAATTTAGAGATTTGGAATTAATTTTTATTAAATTGCCCGTATTTTTTTCCCTCCATTTGACGAGTATTTAATGCATAGCTTTGAAAAAATTGTAATACACCCATTATGCGAAAAGATTGATGACAGCTTTTGTTCTTTGGGGTGTAGGATTGGCCGAGTGTATGAAATTTAAGATTCTATAAAGATCTTATGGTGTGTTGATTAATATTTGTTGCAATACCCAGTAACTATGCTTTAACCTTTCCCCTACTTACACATATTGTTAACTATAGACAAATTGCTTTTTAGTTTCACCATATAGAAATTCACAAATTTGGCATCACATTTTAAAAATTCAAATTTAATCATATTTCTTGCACTTTAACCACTATTTACTTTTTCAATGGAAATAAATTATTGTCCTGCTAGTCTTGGAGTTTAAAGGAAAAAGATTAGTTTAAGGCTATACATGTATATTATAATTAATAAACTATATATCACTAAATTTTATTCTTTTCTATTTCCTTGTTCTGTTTCTTTTTTCTAAATTTCTCCTCCCTTTTCTTTTTCTTTGTTATTGTCTTTTTCTCTTTCTTCCTATTTTCCATTCTCAGTTTCCTCTATTTTTGTATTTTTTAACCATTTTTTATTCTTCTCTTATCTACCCTTTTGCTGATTTTTTTTTCTTTCCTTTTTTCCCTTTTCTTCTTATTCTTTTTTCCGTTTTTCGTTTTGCTCTTTTCTTCCTCTAATTTATTTTTTCACTTTTTCACATTTTACCTCTATTTTTTTAAGTAGTTAAAGGGTCTTTTACTTTTACACTATTCTAATAAAAAAATTTATTTCTTAAAAGAATTTCAATGCTTACCTCACAATGAGAAGTTCAAGAAGTAAATATGCATTGATATTTTTCTTAGGTTAATTCTAGTTGACTGGATGAGAATAATGGTGCAGGCCAAGTTTTGCTACTAAAGGGAAGCACGTCTAGCTTGCCGAGATGGCCCTTGGCTAAAACCTTCCGTTGCCTAAATCAGGTTGAGTACAATATGAAGGGTAAAATGCTAGGATGAGGACCAAAGTATACATGTGAGCGAATTTGAAATCCCTACAAAATAAAGATATTTATAGCGAGGGACTTGGTTTCTAAGGAGAGCTTGAAATGACCATCGGCTCCCTATTGGTGGTGTGATATGATGTGCTCATAGGGTCATTAGAAGTCTTTTGACACACATCAATTAGCATGTTTTTGATTGGCTAGAAATATGGTAGCAAATTTTTTACGTTTATTATGGTGGTGAGGGACTACCGGTGCATTTAATGCCGACAGAATATTAATTTGACTACATTTGATATGGAGATAACAAGTTGAATATAAATAGGGAGTGCATTAAATGCCGCCTCTCTTATGGAGTAGGTGCCTCTCGACCTTGTAAGGTCGATAGGCCGAGCACGTCTCACTACTAGCAGTCTCTCTTTTTCCCAGTAACGACCATCACTTAGGTGAGCTCAGGTTTCTTGCGTGGGCGAATTGGGCAGATGTGTTGGAGCATACAAGTACCTTTTAATCGAATCTTCCTCTTCTCAATTCTTAGGTCAAGGTCTGTTGACTCTACCCATATCAAATACCAAAGTACTTATCAATATATTTTAGTACTTTAAATTATTTATTTCATTTAATATTTCAATTGAATAACTATAATTATATTTGAGTTTTAATTAATTATTTTTATAAAAAAATATTTAATACACTCGACATACGTTTATAAAGTATAATATATAAAAAATGAAACATGGAATGAAATAAATGATCTAGATTGATATTTTAGAATTAATAAAACAATTTTCCCGTGTAATTACTCATTTACCTAACTAATTAAGTTATATACATATATTTTTTGATTGGTAATAAGCTATATATATGTAGTGCCAAATTTGTATGCTTTCATTTTGTTGTTTGATCCGCTTGGCCTTTTCTGGTCTGGATTATAAATTCAACAAAGTAAACGTGCGAGGAATTGAATAATCGAAATAATATTTAAAAATTTTAAAAAGAAAGACAGAAAAAATATTAAAGAAAGCATAACGCCAATTGCTGTTTGTACCAACATAATTAAACAAAGCCATGCTTTTAATTAAGACTCTTTAATTACAAAATAATTAATCACTCTGGTTTTGCCAAAAAACAACAAACCATTTTTCCAAAACCAGACCCAAATTTCCTTCCTCTACGTACTAACTTTAATTTATAATTACAGCAGCCGCCAGCATAAAAAGGGGTAGAGAGAGAGAGACGAAGAGATTTTCTATGGTTTATGCATATTTAACAGTTGATTAATTTGCTAAGATTAGATTAATTACGTTGTTTAATTAAAGAGTGATTGTGCAATTGTCCTTCATTAATGGACGTAAAATTATTGCATGGCCATGCAAAAGGGATTCAATTGCTGCTGAAGCTGCCGGACGAGCAGTACTTGGCGTATATCCCATAGTCTTTGCCGGAGCATCACCGCTTCCGATCGGAGGCTCTCATTTTCCCGGCGGATCAACTCATTTTGATGCAACGCCAACCGAACCCGGTTCATCAGTTCCCGGTTTCCGATTCTGAGCCGGTTCAATTGATTCCTCAAGTTCTCCAGATGCTTCAGTTTTCGCATGCGGGAACGTCGCGCGGACTCCCGGTTCGAAATCATGCGCCTATGCTTTCGGTCATCTAACACAGAGTTTAAGGTTTTAGAATTCTTCCTCTTGGGTTCATCCGAACCGGAATTTGGAGTGAGGGGTGCGGAGTTATTCGTCGCGTCTAAACCGGAGTTAGAGCTGACGGGTTCTTGGGAGGGTTGTGGGCTAAAGACAACTGGTTCTTCATATTGTATGGGAGGATGAAAGAGAACCGGCGGTTGGTCGGAATCCCAAGGGCGAAAACCTGGCGACAAGTGGTTTCCGAGGAATGACTCGGACAAAAGCATGGAGGGAATTGTGGACAACATGGCCGGAAAACCGCTTAGTGGGAGGAGGAGAGGAGAGGAGGGGAAAAGGGAAGAATCGAAGGACAGGAGCGTGGTATTTATGGGCAAACTCGGGGGCAGCCGGCTCACCCATGCATGGGCATTTTGGTAATTACGTTATAGCTTTTGAGTCAGGGGGCACTAGTGGTGGTGCTGGTGGGACAGTGGGTTAATTGCTAGCTTTTTAGGAGTGTTGCACGGGGGTGGGGGGCTACTGATTACATCAGCATGTGGGCCCGGTTTAAGCTTACTCGTGAAGAAATAATGCGGACACGTATCTTATGGTAAGTTGAGCGTGTAAAGGGTCAATTACCGTACGTAACAAATAAGAATATTTAAATTTGTTTATTTGTTTATTTGTAGATGTTGATGATGTAATTCTCAATTTCTTATTAAAAAAAAAAAAGAAGATGTAATTCTCAAATGATTGGGTCTTGCTCGGCCCATATAAAATTTAGGTTATTAGTCTATTTCTATAATTTTTATTTTACATTTATACTTTAATTTTAAATAAGGTATTAGTCAATCAATATCATTCTCACATAATTAATATGTGTAGAGTTTTGGGTTCAAATCCAAACAAAAACCATGTAAATATATGTTTGTGAATAAAAAAATTATATTTGCATCATAAAAAAAAGTGGATCCGCTTGACAAAAGACTTTCATCTAATTAATTAGCTAATTGGTGAGGCAAATAAAAAAAATCTAATTCTGGAATGCTTTCATCTAATTAGTTAACTGATGAGTCAAATATGAAAAATTCAAATCCTACAATATATATACATGTAATAAAGGTTCTCATACTCCTAGGAAGATATCTGAATGGGTGTGAGACAGAAATTAACTTTTTTTTTTTTTTTTAATTTTATACACAAGCAAACATATCAATCGTCTGTCCATATCAATCGAAAATTTGCTAATGCATACCCATCTAGTTAGTTCCTTAATCGGCCAATTGTTTTTTCTGTAAGAATCTTCAGCTTTGTAGAATAATCCTCGGGAGGCCGCAACAGAGCTTAATTAAGAAGAAAACCAGACAAAACTTTAATTATGTCCTAATTGGAATGGTTAGCATGAGGCCGACAAAGCTAAAGACTTCATGATTTGATCAAAACATATATATATATATATATATATGTTTTAATTAATTTACTTTTTAAAACCGGGGTTGTTCCTCCCAGGTGATGGGACAGTATTAAGGACAGGCTTCCGTCTTTAGTCTATCATTAATTGATTAAGCGCAGGAAAGATCGACACGTAGTTGTGATTAGATTCCATAAACAGACAATTAATATGCATGCATGATAATATATTCCACCTAATTGCATTCTAGAATATATTCTTTGCCTAATTGACCGCTTCTGTTCCAAGTCGCGGGACTACTGATTGGTTGCATTATTTGGTATTTTTCTTTTTCTTTTCTTGTTTTTGGTCCACATATCAAAATTGAATATCCATGCTTATGGAAAACACAGGAATTCTGCGTGCTTTAATTTGTTTCTTTTTTTCTTTTTTGCTCCCAATGGCAAAAACTCGAAGTCAGAAAATATTAATCTAAAAATTACAAAATTAAATTTCTGTATTGGGTCTGATTGATTTCTTCGTGTTGACAAAAATTCTTGAGTGATTGAACTTCTAAGCTGCTTAACGAATACTTGTGTACAATATCTTTTATTAAGTTATGAGAATTAATGTATTTACAATATAATATCATGGATCAACTAATTAACAATTCGGCAATCAAGTGTTGCAAAATACCAATAATGTCTAATAATTAACCATCTATTATCGACATTAAAATTTTTTCATGCTTTTGGTAAGACTTGAATTCGAAACCTTATAATTTGGTAAATTTGGTCATTTTACTACTTTGGCAATGTTTCATTATTTTCTGCTCCACCACTTCTGGATCATTTATTTTAATTGATGCTCGTGTATTTTATTTCATGGATCATGCTGATTATATGAAATTCATAACCAAATATTTTTTAAGACAATATTTAATACATTGAACATTAATTTATGATGTAACACAAAAAATTTAAAAAATAATTTATACTATTAGTGTTTATACTAATCATGAAGCATGGGGCTGTAAACGAACAATATTGTATGTTTTAAATTGTGTTGTATCTCAAAAATCATAGCCAACAGTATTTGATATCCTAAGATGGTTGGAACATATATCCTAATTTGTTGAGATTTGGTAGTATAATTGGTTGGGTTTTGATATAATCCTTAAAGATCAAATTTAACTTAAAACTTTGTTTTGGTTCTTGGTCACCTTTATTTTTATCCTAGAAATAAGGGTGCTCTTCAATCGTTCATAATAAACCAATCAAGAGAAACTCATATAGATACTATACAGTCTCCCAATTGTATCTCTTTTAGTTTAGTAATACAACCTCTTCTCATTGTCTATAAACGTAGCTTGAATTGGTGAGCCGCATAAATTTGTGTATAAAATATTTTATTTTTGCTTTCTTAATTTCATGTTGCTATCGTCATAATAAGTGGGATCAGGATGATCGGTACTTTAGAATAGATAAAGCACATTCTATTGTGAGACATGGCCCAAGCTAGGAGACATATTAGACCACCATCTAGATATACAGAGGCGGATTTGGTGGTGTATGCTCTCATTATTGCCGAAGAGATAGTATCTGATAAGCCGACCCCATACTCGGATGCCGCATCTTGCAATAAATCTACATGGTGCAGTGGTACTATGGCAAAAGAAACTGAGTCACTACACAAGAACAAGACGTGGGTGTTAGTAAACCACCAAATGGTAAGAAGGTGGTCGGCTGTAAATGTGTATTCAAGAAGAAATACGGAATGCTGGGCGTTGAAGGGATAAGGTAGAAAGACAAGGCTTGATGCAAAAGGGTGCATGCGGAAAGTATGAAGCTAACTGCAATCAAGTTTTCTCTCCATTTGTGAAGCTTAGATCCATAAGGTTTTTACTTTAAGTGAGTGCCTTATTTAATCTTACACTAGAGCAGTTGGATGGGAGGACGACTTTCCTATATGTAAGACATGAGGAGACTAGCACAAACAGAGGGTCTCTTTGTCAAAAGAAAGAAGGATCATGTGTGTTTGCTGAAGAAATCCTTATGTGGCTTGCACTAATCCCCTAGGCAATGGTGCAAGCAGTGTGATTCTTTCATGACGGGGATGTTAGAAGTGAGTATGGTGTTTTGGTGTATTATAGTAGAACGGATTATGGTTTTTTTCATCCATTTACTTTATCTATATGATATATGCTCATTTATGCGAAGGGTATGTTAGATGCCAATGAGTTGAAGGCTGTCAATTGAGTAGTAAGTTCGACTAAAAGACTTGGGTAGTGCTAAGAAAATTTTGATTTAATCCTTAAAGATCAAACTTCATGCAAAGATCGAAAATTTATTTACCGTTCGCATTTGTATCTTCATCTGTTTAAAAAGATATTATCCGTATTCGATTATAAATGAATACGGATATAGTAAATGCGTATTCAATTTGTTTAATATCCGCTCCGAATATATATTTATTAAATAATATATAATTTATATTTTTTTAATAAAAATCTCATAACCCATATATGTATATATATATAAATTATAATTGAAGAATTGGGAAGAAAAACGAATAAATTTAAAAAATTATTGTAATATAAACAAAAAATTGAAGAATAAAGTTAATCAACACAATTATTATTGGTTAACTTTATAATTAATATACTTAAATACCATTATTATTATTATTATTATTATTATTATTATTATTATTATTATTATTACTACGTAGTAATAATCAATTATGAAGTCAATTATTAATTAGAAATTATGATATTTGCTTGATTGCTTTCTTTTTAATGAAATTATATTTTGCTTCTATTAATTAAAATATGTATTTGTTATAGGTTCATAGATTTATGTATTTGGATATTTGTAATAGATATTTAAATAATTATTATCGAATATGAATATAAAAAAATAATTCGAATACAGATAAGTTTAATAAAATATAAATAAATTTTAATAATTATAATCGAATACGAATATATCATAATTCAACTGATATCCGATGGATATTAATTCGAATATCATTTTTTAATATTCGTCAAATTCGTATACATATCTGAATATTTAAAAAATTAAATAGATATGAATATGAAAATAGTGTATTCGATCAATTTAATATTCGTTTACACCCCTAGCCCAAAACCGCCCAAATTCTTAAAGAGTAAGCATGAGAAAAAATAGGAGAAATGAGAGATAAGGATAGCCATGACTTATTTTTTAAAAGGTTAGATAGAACATGAATTGAAGAGGGAAAGATTTGTCAATAATTGTAGCTTTGAGACTTTTACAAGTCTCCACATATACTCGTCAAGCTAGATGATTGTAGACAGCACTGTGGCACTAATTTGACAAAGTCAATTGTGGAATACTAAAATTCCAACGTGGGCGGCATGAGCCCTATTGCTCTCTGGACCACATTTTCCAAATTGATAAAAAGCCGTTTACTGTTTGGGAAATTTTGGGCAGTCGGGTAATGGCTTTTTTTCATGTAACAATGCTTTAGGGGAAAAGCAAAGAAATTAATTCGGAGTAAATATAAAATTGAATTGAATGAAATTTGATTTAACATGTTATTCAGTTTTTGCCCATGGCTAACTCTTCCCTCAATTTCTTAAATATTTATTTTCAGGCCGGTTATGTGGTTATTTCTGCCTCAATCATTTGGTAATCTCAATGTCAAAAATGAATTAGATATTATTAATTAATTATATTTAATAATTTTGAATAGAAAAATATATAAAATACTATTATAAAAATGAACTAATATTAACAAATAAGTGAAGCTCAAATTAGAAACTTCTTATAAATTGCTGAGTTTTAGAACCCCCTACCACTTAGGTTTGAAGAAGAAACCAAGCATTAGTAAATAAAGAAAAGCATGAAAAATTCTTTCAATTTAGGCACGAGATTTAATTCATCAGAAATTCACAAATTATACTTACAAAATTAACGACAAAAATAATAATCAACAAATAAAAAAATAAAACAGATATAAATTTACGCGGTTCGACAAATTTCATCTATCTTTACGAGAGTTTTCTTTTTTCTATTATAAAAGAATTTCACTAGTACAAGTTAACTCTTGAATTTGATATACCCCAATTTAAGACAAAAACTCATTGGACAATCACTCTCATAACTACTAAAGAAATACTCACTCCACTCTTTTGTGTTGTCCCATTTTGTACTCACAATAATTACCCAATGAGTATCATGAGTTTCATATATGCTCTCAAATAATTAAATAAATACCTTTATTTATAATAGAAAATAACTTGACTACTTTATTTAGAACAAGAAAACTTAATACAAAAAGGAGTTCTCAGTCTAATCAAACTTAGTCTCTCAATAATCGAGTCTAATTCCAACATAATTAATTAATTAACATACATAGTGCCTAATTGGTTAAGATATTTATAATTGCGTGCAATTAAGCCATAAAATAACGCCTTTTTTTAATTTTTGTTTCTCTTTCAAATCAAATGCAGCACCAACAACAACAATAAAGAGGTACTAGTTTTCAAAAAAATAAAATAAAATAAAATAATAAAGAGGTACTCCTATTCGATCTTTTCTTTTTTGAAATTTTCTTGCCCTAAATAACATAGTATAGCAAATCTTTGTGTTGTGTAATTTTGGAATTTTTTTCTTTTTGAAATTAAAGGTGATATGTGATAGTCCAATAGGCCAAACATCCAACAAGACAGCTCATGAGGCCCAAGTGTATATATATTTGGTCAATCAGTATAGACTTCATTGGGTAAAGCTTGTGGTCGACCTGTATCGATCTAAGAACCACCCCAGGACTTCGAGCATTCGAGTCCTGTCGACATGAATTGACCTCCGGCGTTGACACAGATCCCTGCCGGGCATGTTGATCTGACGTGTCGAGCACACCCCGATGACACGTGGCAGCCGGTGCAACTGCTATCAACAACTCTGACAATCCTGCCAACAACTTTAGCAATCACGTGTCTCTGCTGGCACGATTATCCGAAAAAATAGGAGATTTAGCCACCTGGCACAGCACCATAATCTGGAATGACTTTCAACCCCCTGGCATGGGACAAAGCCAGTACACCTGATAAGGGTACTTGGGTAAAATCACACCCACACAAAGCTATAAATACTGCAGGCCCAATCACGCTTAAGGTAATGACATTTTATACTATTCACTATATACTCTCTCTATATTCTGCTCTACCGGAACTAACTTGAGTGTCGGAGTGCCTTAGTCGGGGGCTTCTCGGCTAGTTGACGTGTATTCGTGGTTACAGATCTCAAGCCCAAAATCACTCAAATCAACCGGAGTACTTGACCCTCCAGCTCGAAGCAACATCAAAAGGATACAAAAGTCAATAATTTTGAGTTCAAGATAATTGTGTAGTAATTTTTGTCATCAGTTTCAAATTTACTAATAATAACTTTAATTATTTTAAATATTAAGAGGAATTTGAAATAACAAAAATTAACAACATTTGAATTTTTAACTCCAAATCTTTCACTCAAATACGTATTATATATATTTGGTTATATACTTACAACACTCAAAATACCCTTTAGCATATATAGAAGTCTGGAAGAAATAGACTCCTTCAAAATTCTAGAATAAAATAAGAAATGAAATGACATAAAGAGACTAATCAAGGATGACTGCCCTTCACAAGCAAGAAAGCCCAAATGAGATTAACGTAAGTGATTAATAGAATTAAGCAATAATATAAAAATTATAATTAATAATATATATTAAGTGATAATAATTTTTATTTTTTAATAATAATTTATATTAAATAGCACTACCTTTAATTTGGGCACAATTTCTGATGGCATTGTAGTCGCTACCTTTAATTGTTAGGAAGTCGACTGTTATTACTTATTAGCTCTCACCCTAGGGGCGTCAAACGGTTTAAGCAGGGCCGGATCCATCATGAGCTTTTTATAAAAGGGGGACTGGCCCCCTAATAAATGGGCCGGGCCATAAGCAGATTAGGTCGGTCCTTCATTTTACACACACACAACACATACTAACATCTCTGCACACTCTAACACGTGTGCTAAATTTTTTAAATAATAAAAATATTTATTTAGTTTATATACAAAATTATTATTTCAATAATTTAAATATATTTATTTAATTTTTTACATATATAAATAAAAATTATGATAAAATGATAATAGTGGAGTGAAGGTTTGGTGGGTTGTAGTGTTAGTTATAGCATAAATGTAATAAAAAATAAAAATATAGCGTATTATGGATACATCACTTAAAAACACACCAAAAAGAGGTTAAGTGCTTTATTAGTAGTACGGATATATGTATCATTACATTCATATCAAATATTTTTAAAACACTTATATATCGTTCTCTATTTTTCAACACTTATATTCTAAAAAGACTAATAGACTTATATTTATGTCACTCTTAATATTTTTCAAAATATTTATAATTATAGACAATATTTAAATCTTGATATAATAATGTTATTTTTAAAAACATGTGTGTTTATGTAACATTTATATCTTTTGTAATACTTCTAGTTCTAGACTTATGTTATCAACAATAATAGTTTTATAAAAGCACCATTTTTCTTGGCGAAGAGGAGTTTAGCGTGAACTCCACACTTTTCAATTAATCTCAAAAAATAATTACATAGAGATGTATATGAAAAAAAATTGTAAAATTACAAGTCATTAGTATGTAAAACGGCAACTTTAGAACAAAATAAAGGAATACTACTTATGATTCATTTAAGTTGGGTCAATAATAGATTGATTGTTCACCTAAATTATCAAAGTCACTCTTGAATGGGAGCTGCAATGAATACATTTTCAAATGATTCTTCGTCATCTTCTTTGAATGGAGGCAAATTGATCTTCATATTTCTTAATGTCATGTTTCTATATTCTTTGTCAAGTCAGTCCTTCCACAAAATGCAAAATTTGATTGAGTCAAATTTTAGTTGAGGCTTTGGGTCTGTCAAACTGCACTTCCCACACTAAATGTGCTCTTGAATGTGGCTATTGACATTGAGAGGTGAATATGTCTTTAGCAATGCGTGAAAGAATTGAATAAAGTTTAGTATTGTTCTTCTACTATTACAATATGTTAAATCCTTCATAATCTTTTTTGATCATTTTCTAAGTATAATTCACCTACTTTCAGTTTCAATCTCAACGGTCTTTCTCTTCTCAGATGCCTCAACATTGCGAATAGTCCTCCTTTACTAGTACATACTCCTTGAGGACCTAAATGATCTTGGCATATCCTACGCTATTGACTATAAATATTGGATAAAATTTTCATAATATCTAAAGTTTTTATTTTTTTTTCATCATGATTAAAATTATTATAAAAACAAATTCATTATATTTTTCTATTATTATAACACACATGTCTAACTTCAGTTTAGAATCTAAAACACATACAATAGTTGCTATAAAGGATATCTTTTTCATAATTTTTTTTAAAAAAAATTCCATTGCAAAAATTATTTCACTTAACTTATCATCATATTTATGTGTTAATTAAAAAAAAATTCCATTGCAAAAATTATTTCACTTAACTTATCATCATATTTATGTGTTAAATAGTTAAGCTATTTCATATATTAATGTAGGTAATAAGAAGTAAGATGTTGGTGAAAAAGAATGGACATTATTTTAGTATTTTTCATTAAATATTTGAATAAGAGAAGCAAGAAAATAGTATCCCAATCCTCATCTTTCTCAAATTGTTTACTTCTTCATCTCTTATATTTCTTTTACAAAGTTCCCTAATTATATGTTGATAAGGTATAGCTGAATCAAGCATCATATAAGTATAATTCCATCCATGTTGAGTTATAAGGAATTAAAAAAAAAAAAATCTACGATCTTCATCAAGTATTCTAAATTCTTGAATCCGTACATGTTAAACAAAATATAATTTTATTAATAAAACTGCCAATTTTATTTAAATTTTATCCAAACCATTCTTAGAGCATAAATAAAGAATATGATTGATATGGGATTGCACAATAGGCCCAACGTCAAACAAGACAACCCATAAGGCCTATAGATGGAATCTGTTTGGTCGACCGGTATCGACCTCACTTGGGAGTGTCTATGGTTGACCCGTATCGACCTGAAGACTACTCCGATAATTCGAGCATTGAGTCTGATCGACATTGATCGACCTCCAACGTTCACTCGAATTTCCGCTGGGCATGTTAATCTGACGGGTCGAGCCCCACTTCGATGACATGTGGCAGTCGGTGCAACTGCTGCCAACAACTCTGACAACTCTGCCAACAACTTTGGCAGACACGTGCCCTTACTAGCACGGTTATCCGGAAAAACAGGAGATTTAGCCACTTGGCACAGTACCAGAATCTGGACATGAAATGACTTTTAACCCCCTAGTATGGGAAAAAGCTAGTACACCTGATAAGGGTACTTGGGTAAAATCA